>OV725078.1:146313740-146501240 GCA_928085145.1 Nezara viridula
AGAAATTGAAGAGGAAGCAAGGTTAGAAACGAGAGGGTTGGGATGATTCTGAAGTTTATTACGGAAGGATAGGTGTCCGGATTGGGCCAGATTAAGATCATTATCGATGGTTTTATTTGTAACAAAGTAGGGAGCATTGAGGATTAAGGATTGGATACAAGAGGAATTCGATGGTTTACTGTTTTCATGGTTTTCATATTCGATGGTTTCGACTTGAACTTGAACCTCAACCGAAACCATGGCATAAGGTAGCTCGAATGAATTTGGCCAAACTGAGCATTACTAACTGCTCTGTGGAGGAACGGAGAAAAGTTCTATTTTCAGATGAATCGCGGTTTTGTCTGCATTCACTTAACGGCCAGAGTAGGTTTGGAGGGGGATTAATGAGAGGTATAGCAAAGATCCATACTGGTGCTGTTTGTTGGTGGTGGAGAGAACTAGTCTTGTAGTCCTTATTGCCTAAGTATGACAGTTCCCAATTATCTGTTATTCGAATTCAGACAGCTAAGGTAAATAAAAATAGGTGTTGTGAGGGTTTACCTATTCAATATTCAGGTAGGCGTACCAAAGGTTATAACGCTTTTCATTGCTCCTCTCCACTACAATTGGTATCATGCAACTATACATTAAATAAATTATACTATAAATTTAAGTAATTTTGAATCAAAACCGTAACGGAAACCTTTTTGGAAACATGGAAATAGAATGAAATATATCTCTCTACCTGAGACCCCCCTACCGTATACTCCTCTCCCCCCCCCCATCATAATTATAAATTGCATATCAGTGGGTTCCTTGTAACTATTTATTAAAAAAAAAAAAAACAATTTTCCTACGAAAAAAGTTAACGCATTGCCCTAAAATGGCGTCCAAAGATGGCGGACTGACGTCTTTGAAGTTAGTTATTTTTATACTGAGAATCATAACTTCGTCATAACTGTCCTTTTATTAAAGCTGAATAGTCAGAGAACAATAAAACATGAAACAATATTAAATAATAATTGGCTTAGAAAATAAAAAACACCAGTAAATTAACTATTTAAAAAAAAAAATTATTGTTGAAAATTAAGCATCGTTTGTAATTAAACGGCCAACAATAATGAAAAACGTCCTGAAATAAAACATCAGAAAAATATATATCACTTTCTAAAACACTGATAACTTTTTTTAAATATTTGAAGTGATTTTGGAGAAAATGCACTTAATCGGCGGTTAAGTGGTACTGGCGTAGGTACCTACAGGAATCTGCCACATCATTCAGTACTCATAAATGGCATAGTTATAGTGCTATAGCAACGTTTTTGGTGCATTATATTGATTGTGTTAACGAACAAATATTAATACAATAATTTAATTGTCAAAAAAATTAAACATTTTTTTATTTTATTTTTTTTTAAGTATTACTTCCTTTATTTTATACGGAGGTGATTTAAGAATGCTTCTATTGTAAAAATGATATAATTATAATAATAAAACTTTATTCAAAATATTTCGCTGAATATCTTGAATTTTTATTTAACGTTTGCAATTTAACACTTTGTTTTGTATAATAACTGATTCTTAGAGGTAAGTTAAATTGTATATTCCCGGAAGTGAGTCATATTAATGCCTGTTATATAAACCAAAATTTAATTAATCTGAAATACATATAATGAATAGTTGACAGATTGTTTAATAAAACTCATATATCGTTGATATAAAAATTAATTTCATGTTTTTATTTTGTAAGAATGCTGGGCCATATCATAAAAAAAAAAAAAATGATAATTTTAATATTGGATGCTTTATTCTCTCTTCACAAAGAAATATGGAATGGGCGAAGCTGTATGTTCTTCTTAGTAACCGGTACTAGTATTTGCTATCAAAATGAGGGAAAATGCAAAATCGAACCCAAACATTGGAAAAATACATGAAGGGAACGAGGAAGGAATTGCCAAAATATCCGAAAAGAAAACAAGGATCAGTATCCATTATATGGCTCCTTGAAATGTTTTGTACATCTGTCTACTATATATTCGTTTAGCCATATAATGGATACTGATCCTTGTTTTCTTTTCCGAGATTTGTGCAATCCCTTCCTGGTCCACAGACTATACCGCTATAGAATTCCAAAACAATTTCAGGGCAGGTACAAAAAAACTCCTTCGCAATATTCCATGTAAATTGTTTTTTTGGTTTTTTAATTTCATTGTCATAGCCAGTCTCAAATAACTTTTTTTTTCTAAAATGGTGTAATTATTACAGGACGTTTCATTTGAAAACTCATACGAATAGAACACGGAACAGGATATTTATTATTTATTTTCTACTCAATGTCCAGAATCGACTTTATTAATCTATATTTACTTTGTCTTTGAAATATCCAATGGCATCAACATTAATAGACGGATAAAGTAGTATCCCAGAGGGACACAGTGGATTAAAACACGATACAGTCTTAAGAAATGAATAAATTCATTTTCCATACATAAAACTAGAAAAATAAGGTAACTTAAAAAAATAAAATAAAAACAGTTAAATAATATAAACCTCTTTTTACATTCACTTACCTATATATGCAATATACAGTAAGGGTAAGTATTGCTATCGTGAAAAATTTCGAATCTGAGTTTTCAACGGAAATAAACGTATTGAAGTCCCCTGATTCCAAATAACCAAGTCCCACAAAATGGTCTATGTGTGTATGCGAACAGCCTAGCTCTAAAACAAAAAGTCGTACGAAACTGAAATGGCGTATTTGAGGTATTATATAAGCCTGGGATGTTACAGCAACATTTTCGTCAAAATCGGCAAACCGGGAGTCGTACTCATACAATCGATTTAAAACATTCTCAAAAACGGCTCTAACGATTTGGATTAACTTTAGCATATCAGTGTATTATTAAGCAGTCTTTTTAATATAATATAGGTTTTATTCTGATTGATGTTCTCTAACAGGGCTTAAATGGCTAATTTTCAATATTAGCTTCCTCTAAAGTACCTTTAATTTTTTTATTTGATTATAATTAACCATTTCATATTAATCTTTAATATAAAAAATAGGTTAAATATAAAATATGAAAGAATTTGATCATTAACTAAAGGAGAAATAAGAGATGGTAACGGAAAATCGTTTTAATGGAGGAACGAAAGGAATACGAACGAGCCCGAGCTCACACGAAACATTATAAGACTTTCATACTAACATGAGCTTAATATAATACGGACTCCGACAATATTATTTACATATACATATGTGGTTTTCATAAATGATATTTTTGGTATTATTTAATATTTAATTTTATTGATTATTTTATAGATAATAAAAATTAAAATTTGTATATATAAGGGTAATTAAACAAATACAAATACACACCATAAAAAGTAAATTAATATAACGTCTATAAGTTTTACTTTCATTTTCCCTTTGCCTGAAAATACTTATTTTTGCTAAGAAGAGGGTGGTAAGTGAAAGTCGTTAAATACCCGCACCAGATTTTTATATTATTAAAGTGCAGGTGCTTGATACGAATCAGTAGCTGATCCAAGATCTAATTTTTGATGGATTTTTTTTTTAGATTTCTGTAACAACAATAATTAATTTGGAAAAAATATAAAGAAATGATATAAAACAGTGTTTAGCTAAGTAATAAGTATTTAGCTCAGATCATTCACCTCATGATAACATTTCATATCTGATTCCTCTATTACACGACCTAATATGGACCAATGAAAAAAAACAGATTTTTTCCTTTTTGTAGGGGGAAGGGTGCTTCAGCCCGAAGCCCCCATATCTTGTAGACCCGCCAGTCATACCAATTTAAATAGAGAGAATTAACGACCCTGCTTCTGTAACGCCTAGCAGAGGATGGTATAGGCACACCCTCTCAACGCCTATTTCTATTTATTTCAGTTCTCTCTAATCGAGAGATAAAATAGAGATTGCCAAACTCTACTAACCAGGGTGGGAGTGTCGAGATTCATTTTTCAAAGCCATCGATCAGTAAATATTAACTGACCAAGGTAGGAATCGAACTCATGATTCGGTCATCACATAATCTACGGACGATATAAGAGAGCTAAATAGTTTATAACTTATAAGTGTTAAAGACGATAAATACTGAAATAAAAAAATCTGAATATATTTATGTCTTTCTTTGGGAGTTCGTGTTTAAGGGTCGCATAAAAAAAAAAAATCTGGTGCTCGCAACACACGATCCTCTTTCTAGTAGAAATATGTATCAGACAAACATGAAGTGAAGGAAAAAATATAGACACTAAATTTATTTACATTTCATTGTGGGTGTTTTTATTTATTTATTTAGCAATATTTTCGCCAATTTTTTTTTAAATTTAATTTTTAGAATTGTAAATATAAAATCATAGTTTTACGAACCCATCAAGGTATTGAACGAAGAAGTTATTGTCCCTTACTCCCTTCTAAAACAGTAGCAACCTGATGGAAGATCTGAATAGAGGCTGCGCTGTATATTCAGGACATTTTAACAAATTCATAGAATTAGTAGAGACTTTGAAAGATGATGCTTGCTCAAGAAAACAAATTGAAGGATTAGGAAAAGTTTTTAACAAGATAAAAAATAAACATTGTGGTTATACAATTTAATCAAAATACAATGGATTCCGTTTTAAATGGAAACAAATCTAATTTTGATGTTGTAACTGTGGCTAAAGGACTCTCACTCAATCTCCACTGGGTTTAGCACCAGCGACGCGGTTGAGAGAGAAGTGCAGGGATCTCCTGGAGTCATGATTTTCCCTCCTTCCCTTCACAGTTGGAGGGACAGGTCTGGTTCGGAGTTCTCTCGCCTGATTGTAAATAGTGTATATAGGTATGTATGTGTTATTTTTTTATTTATTTTTGAGGTTATTTTATTCTTATTTATTGTATATGTATTATTTTTCTGTATAATTTATTTTATTTATCGATTATAGAGTGTGAATGTGATCTCTGAATAATATTATAAATGTCCTTTGAGACAGATTGTAATATTTTTCAATTAAACAAGTCAAAAAAAAAAAATAAAAAATAAATTTGACGTTATATCAAATATTTTAAAATCTTAGTTACTGTAGATGTAGAAAGGGCATTTTCTCTTCTAAAACATATAGGTAATTGATAGTATGATATTAGAAACGTACAAAGAACTAAAATTTAATAATTTTTTTTTTTTTAATAAGCTTATTTATTGAAAAATATTACAATCTGTCTCAAGGACAAAATTTAATAATTAATTTAATTTTTTCTAAAATTGTTAAAATAATTTTACAATACATTTTTTTTTTCTTATTTTTTGGTAGCTCTTATAAATTAAAGATTATTAGCTATTGAGTATTTTAATCTTTTAATAAATTATGTTAAGTAAGTATCATGTTTTTATCACTTGTTAGATGTTTTTGGACATTTTTAGTTTTCGTTCCACCTTTTAGTATGTTTTTTATTGCATATTTTAAAAGTGTTTACAGTACGAAAATCCGGTCTATAACTAACGGTAAGTATTGCTATCGTGAAAAATTTCGAATCTGAGTTTTCAACGGAAATACACGTTTCAAGATCTCCTGAGCCCAAATAACCAAGTCCCACAAGATGGTCTGTGCGTGTTAATGTATGTGAACAGCCTAGCTCAAAAACGAAAAGTCGTACGAAGCTGGAATTAGTTATTTGAGGTTTTTATAACCCTGGGATGTTATAGCAACATTTTCCTCAAAATCGGCAAACCGAAAGTCGTACTTTACATCACGGATTTAACACATTTTTACGATATTCTAAAAAACGACTAACGATTTTGATTAAACTCAGTATATGAGCGTAGGAATAAAAGAGGAAAAAATATAGACGCTATATTTATTTACATTTCATTTTAGGAGTTTTATTTATTTATTACCCTTATATGTACAAATTTTTATTTTAATATTGCTGGAATCTATACAATTAAATATTAAATAATAACTCAAATAACTAATTCCAGCTCCAACAATATTACGAACATCTGCATATGCCGTTTTCATAAACGCTGTCGTTGGTATTATTTAATATTTAATTGTATAGATTCGAGTAATATAAAAATTAAAATTTGTATATATAAGAGTAATTAAATAAATAAAAACACCTACAATGAAAGGTAAATAAATATAGCGTCTATAATTTTTCCTCTTTCATTCCTACACTCATATACTGAGTTTAATCAAAATCGTTAGAGCCGTTTTTGAGAATATCGTAAAAATGTGAATGAAATTTCTGGCTGAATTTGATGTTATCGAAACAAATAAACAATTTATCGGAAATCCGGTTTCTTCTTATAGACTTATTTTTTCTGTTGATAGTTGTTTTATTAGGCAATGAAAAATCAGACCAAGCTGCTCATTTGGTGTGGGAGGAAGAAGTATCAGGCATAACACCAATAAATTACATCACCGTTGAAGATTGGATACATGAAACAAAAGAAAAGTTATTAGAAAATTATGAAGGCCAACTGAAAATAAAGCCAGCCAAATTATCAGAAATAAAAGCCGAGTGCCAAAAGTGTGACAACACCCTCCCCCCTCAGACAGTTAAACAATTATTACTAGAGAGTCCCCAATATGAAAAAAAAAGAGACAAAAGTTAAAGTTGTCCACGACATTGAAGGATATTTTGGGATACAGGGAGGTTCTTCTCTTCCAATATTTAATGAAAACAAATTATTACAGCAGAAATAACTTATACAAGTTAAGAATTACCGTCAACGACCTTCTAGGATAGAGACAAATACAAATAAAAATAAAAAGATATTTTATTTTATATTAAATATAATATATATGGTATAGCGTAAAAAATTAAGAATTCATGTTGAATTATATTTTGTTGCTGCAAGCTGGAAAGATTATTGAAGGCTGCTCTGAAAGGCCATGACCTGACCACAAAGTTCTCCATAAAGAGTGGCTGTAGGTTTTACTGCAGCCGGGTTTCCATCCTAAGATAAGAATGGTGAGCATTTCGCTCTTTTAATGAGCTATCAACTCTACCAATACTTTAGCCGGCGTTCACGTATATCGCACACGGAGTCTGCTAAGTATGAATTACGAAAGGTTGCACAAAAAAAAAAATATATATATATATGTCTGTAGATTTAGAATCTATATATTGAGGTCATCTCAAATCCGAAACTTCTACCATATTCCCCAAGCCTTTTTCGAGATAATCAACATTCAAGATAAGAAAATAAATTTACAGAAGTTGGTTCATGAAAATTGTTTTTTTGTCTTTTTATTATTGAAATTTACAACTGTATTAAATGATAAAAACAACTAGTAAATATGAAATAAGTAACATGACATGTACAACATGAAGAGAAACTACCCATTGGTAGCACTCCAATTATATTAATTATATTTCCATACTAGAAGGTCCCGAGGTCATCTTCTTTTCAGACGCCTCGGAGGGTTATCAGGAATTGAAGAGGAAGCAAGGCTAGAAACGAGAGGGTTGGGATGATTCTGAAGTTTATTATGGAAGGATAGGTATCTGGATTGAGCTAAATCGGAAACATATGGTACATTAAGGTCGTGATGGATGATTTTATTTGTGACAAACTAGGGAGCATTGAGGATTTTACGAAGGATTTTGGATTGTAGGGATTGGATACGAGAGGAATTTGATGGTTTAGTAGAGCCCCAAAGCTCGATCCCGTAAGTCCAAATAGGCCTTATTATAGTAATATACATGAGTCTTTTGTAAATATTTGGAAGTTTAGAGCATTTGTCTAGTAAGTGCTGCAGTAGTCGAAAACGTCGGGCGGTTTCTAGTCGTTTCAGTGTGGTATGGGGGTATAAAAATTCAATATTGATCTTTTCAAATTTATATACAAAAGTCGTCCGTGTACTTTAGCTGTAAAGGTGCGTTTGGACATTTCACAAAATATGGGAAACAAAATTATTCAACTTAGTTAACAGCGACATTATTTTTAAACCAACCTATTTATTTTATTTATCTTGATACCAACAGCACATAGAAAATATCAAAAAAAAAATAAAAAAAAATACTAGCATAGTGAAATAAACATTTGTATACTTGCTTGTCCTGTAGTTTGTGAAATTTCTAAACGCACCTTAAGATGATCATACAAACGTGCATTTCTTTAGCTTGTAAAGTTGCACAATACAAGGCACACGCGCCACTATATGGCACGCAATCAAAATTGGTATTCAGCTAATGAGTAGAACATTAAATTCTTTATTCTTAACTTCTTTATAACCAAAACAAAAAAAAAAGTCTCGAGTGAAAGATTATTTCAGACACGCAATGTTATATATTGGTAAAAAAGAATCGAAGTACACTCAGTTTATTATATAAATAAAATATATTAACTTTTTTTATTATATAAGTATATTCCCAAATATTTTTTTTTTAAACAAGCGTCATAGACATATACAGGCTGTCCAGGCTAAGCAGAGAGAAGTATTTATTTTTTTAATTTTAATTATAAAAGTTTTGGGCTCTTCGACCACCTGGGTCATTTTCGCCCTATATTACAATTTGATCTATTACTACACACATAAAAAAACTACAGCTAACAAATACAATTTAAAGTTTAAAATAGTTACAGATGAATATGATAATAAAATTGAATTTAAGTTATAAAAATTGAAAGTTAAAGATTTAAAAGGAGATCAGTTAACAAAGACAATTAAAATAAAGGCTAATGATTTTAAGAACAAAAGCTAAAAAAACGTTTTTGAAAAATAAAAATTAATATTAATAGAAACGAAGTCAAAGAGTACAGTTTAAATTTTAAAAAGTACATGAAGAAATGATGACAAAAACCATTAAAATTAAATATTAAAAATTAGAAAAAGATAAGTTAACAGTTAACAAAGACATTTAAATAAAAGGTTAGTGATTTCATGAATATAATCCAAAAATACGGTTTAGAAAATAAAATTAATATTAAAAAGAAGAAAAGTTAAAAGTACAATTTAAATATTAAAAATTACAAGAAGAAAAATTGAGAAACCATTATAATTAAAAATTAAAATTAAAAGCAAAAAAAATTAACAGGTATTTTTACAATTTGAAGAGAAACCTACAAACTTAAAAAACTTAGGTATATTTACAATTACAAAAAGTGGTTAAATTTTGTGAAATATTTTGATTTCCTTATGGAACAATATTAAGTTTTTAATAGCATTTGGGTCCTTTTGAAGTGATTCTTCAAGGCTATTTCTGAACAGATGTTGGTCCCTAAGAGATTGAAATGAGTAACATTCGGTTAGGATATGGTTCACTGTGAGAGGTACCCCGCAGGAAAGACATTGAGTGGGAGAGTCTTTCCTCATTAAATTGAGAAGTATTTAAACAGGTAATAATAGAACTCAAGAGCTACAAAAAAGTTCATATAAAAAATGGTCTGATTTTGGGCAGAACAGTAGAAAATTTAGGATTTGTATTTTGTTTTTTAAGTACGTCACGTTTTTTGATAAATAGGAAACGATAACTGAAAAAAAATTTATTTTAGTTAATTAGCAATGTCATAAAAGTAAACTAGACAAAATTTACTCCAAATGATAGTGGAATTTGTTATTGTTAAAACCATTTAAAGAGGACGTTTGAACGGATAAACTAAGCTATGTCCTGTTTTTTTAAAAATTCATGCATTATCTGCGATTTTTTTTTTTTTTTTTTTTTGTCATTCTCTCATTATACTACAGATAACTTTTAGAAAACTTCCCCGTTTAATAAGCTTTGAGGTCATACTAATTAAGTAGAGGTTTATTGGAAAAAAAGTTGAGATTTACCTATGGTTGCTTAACAAATATTTTACCAAAATGATGTGACTTTACACCCTGTCAGCTAAAAGTACCCGTGTTTTCAGAAAAAATGGCTATAGTAAAATATTGGAAAGATTTAATTTATTTCTTTTTGTATTAATTATTTTTTCACAAAATCATAGAATAATTGTTATATTCGATTTTTAATTTTAATTTTTTTTATTTATTTAGAAATATAATTATCTGTCACGTGGACAATAATTACAATCATATATGAAAACATTCACACCATATATACAAAAAACATAAAATTAACAAAAATTAAATAATAACTAAATAATAATCAATAACTATATACAATAAAAAATAAAATAACCTAAAGTTAAGTAAATTAAAAACATAAAAACTCAGTCATACCTATATACAATATACACAATCAGGCAGGAAACCCCAAGCTTGTCCCTCCAACTATAGACGGAGGAGTAGGACTAATTTATAAATAAAAAATTAAATCGATTTTTGATGTTTATTTATTCGATTAAATAGTAAATAATAATGATTAAATTGTGATAAAAAAATTTTTTTTGATCAGAAAATAAAAATCTTTTACACACAAATTAAATTAAATATAATTATGAATGTATAAGTTATTAATGTACACATTTTTATATATTATATTTCTGAAATCAGTTTAATTGTGCACGCGAACATTATTTTTTTTTTTGGAAACCAACATTTCTAATAAATTTCGGAAATAAAGATTTTCTGTCGCTAATTGTTGAGAAAAATATTATCCCTCTTTTACTAAAAATATATCATAGAAATTACAAAAAAATTATAATTCTGATTTAAAAAATTATAATTCAAGAATTATCATTATTGTTAATTGTAAAAGTTTTGTTAAAAAATAATAATGATCAGGATATGAATATAGGAATATAGGAATATAGGATTTTTATCTTTTATGATAAAAAATAAACATCACTCTTAATAAAAACCATTAAATGATTTTTGGAAATTTTGATCAGGTTTGATTTTTATTTTGAAGTTTTTTAATTCATGATTTCGAATACTGTTTATAAGTAACGAACTAAATGCTTCTAATATTAAAATTTACGTTTAAAATAAAGAAGCCTGCTGATTGCTTTAATTATTTTCATGAAAACAAAAATATTAAGATCAGAAACATTTTGTTCGTCACTTTAAATATGGATCAATTCTTATAATAGAGATCTGGGTGCAAAGCATAATTTCATAATCACTTTACATGAAAAATCATTATTTTTACCAATTCTTTCTTCAATAAAAAGTGTATTTAGGCAATTTTGTATATTATAATAAATCTCATATCATGGAAAGACAAGAAATAAAATCTTTGCAACAATTTACTGTTGTTCCTTTTGCTGAAAACACGAGTTCTTTTAGGTGATAGGATATAAAATCACATAATTTGGTCATACAACTTGAAATGAACCTAAAGTTTTTCCCGAATAAACACCAACTTAATTAGTATGAACTTGGAGCAATTAAACGAGAAAGTCTTTTCACAAGTGTGGTTTCTGTAGTATATTTCTTTACTTTTTATTTTTATATTATTGTTCTATTTAGGCCAGGTGTAGTATTTTAATTCTGTACTATTTTGTTATTCTAAAGAGACTTTGTCCCAGAATAAAGTTATTTTCTATTTCTATAATTGGAAAAAAATAATTTATTATTTCTTTAAAAGAAGAATTTGTCTTAGTTCAGCCGCTCAAAAGTCCTCTTTAAGTGGTTTTAATAATGGCAAACAATGCTTTCATTTGAAGCACAGGCGGAACTCCGGAGGGAGGAGGAGGCTTTCGGGCTGAAGCCCCCCCCCCCTCCAAAATGGTAAAATATAACCATGTTTTATAGAAAAAAAAATTAAGAGCTATATCTTAAAGTATTATTATTCGTGTAATTACATTTAATAGGACTTCAAGAATTACTTAAACACCATGTCATATAGGTAGTTCTTTATTTATACTTTCTTTATTTAAAAAAAAAATTAATTATCGTTATATATATGAAAAAAAAGCTTTCGGGCTGAAGCCCCCCCCCTCAAAAATGGTAAAATATAACCATGTTTTATAGAGAAAAAAAATTAAAAACTATCTCTTGAAGTATTATTGTTCGTGTAGTTACATTTAGTAGGACTTCAAGAATCACTTAAACACCATGTCATATAGGTAGTTTCTTTATTTTTTTTTCAAATTAATTATCGTTATATATATGAAAAAAAAGCTTTCGGGCAAAAGTCTCTCCCCACCCTAAAAAAATTAAAACCTGGATCCGCTAGTGATTTAAAGTAAATTTTGTCTAGTTTACGTTGAAGCAATTGTTAATTACATAAACTAAATATTTATTAGTTATCGCTTCCTATTCAACAAAAAACATGACAATTAAAAAGTAAAAAAAATTGAGTATGTATGTATTCAAGTATTTATTTTATTAGATTAGTTTATTTTTGTTTAGTTTAGCATCTTTTAGTTTATATACATTTACTTTTAGTATTATTATATTGCTGTGTTTATTATTTTTATTTATTGCGCATAGTATGAATGAGCTACTCTTTATCACTATTGCCATTATCTTTGAATGTGACAGATTGTAATATATCTCAATAAAAAAATTTCCTCAGGGAAAAAAAAAAAAGAAGAAAAACCTAAATCCCCTACATATTCTAACAAAAATTGGACCAATGTTAATATAAACTTTTTTGTAGCACTCGAGGTCTGCTATAACTCCTATAAATATTTCTCTATACTTACGGGACGCCCTGTAGAATTAATAGATAATAAGATTATTGTGGAGGCGGCAGGATGCAAAGGATGGAGGGGGTTAAAATTGTGGATCACCTTAAAAAAGGAAAGTTCATGTTTATGGCGCGTGTTATTAAAAGGTTGGGCACCTCTGATGTAGACTAACAGAAGAAATTTTTTTTTTTTAATACTATAAATTTTCTTGAAAATCTTCGGTAAACAAATTGTTATTTGTTGTGTATTTTTAATTAAGAAGCCTCTTCCGTTTTTGATATAATGATTTTATTTTTACTTTCACTTACCTATATATATATATGTATATATATATATATATATATATATATATATATATATATATATATATATATATATATATATATATATATATATACTAAGTGTAAGTATTGCGATCGTGAAAATTTTTGAATTTGAGTTTTCAACGAAAATACACGTTTTGAGGCCCCTGAGCCCAAATAACAAAATCCCGAAAAAATGATCTGTGTGTATTTGGACACTTTAACTGGAAACCGAACAGTCGTACGAAACTGGTATTACGTATTTAAGATAGATATATGCCTTAGATGTGACAGCAACTTTTTCCTTAAAACCGGCCACTTTATATCAACGCTGCTACACATTTTTACAATTTTCTCAAAAACAGCTCTAACGATTTTGATTAAACTGGGTGTATCATTGTATAATTAAGTGGTCTTTAATATCATTTAGGTCTTATCCCCGTTGATGTCACTTTTCGGGGCTTAAATGCCCAATGTTCAAATGCGTCTTCCTCTGAAGTACCTTTAATATGGTTTATTTTATCAACTATCTTTTATTATTAAAAGTTGCGAAACATAACTTTTGTTAAATATAACTTTTGAAAGAATTTGATTATTGAATAAAGGAGAAAAAATAAAAATGCTTATACTGGGTCGAAAATGAATCTTCGGAAATAAAAGTCAGAAAGTATACTTATAATATATCGTTGGAAAGTGGAGAATTCTAGAAAAAAACAATATCTAATATAGAAAGTTGTAGAAGGTTACGGAGAGTGGCAAAAAAATTATAAATAATGATGTTTGAAAACTAATAATATTTTACGCAAATCGCGTCTTTTCAAGGAAATTAAATGTAATTTACTAACTAAATGTAAACATTTAAAATATTGTTAAGCTTGAAAAAAGTATTTAAAATCCACCTAATCAAGGCAATGACATTGTTTAAAAAACTATTTCATTGTACTTGTATGAAAGAAGAAGTAAAATATAAAATAATTTCATGGATGTATAAAGCATATGTTTATAACCTGAAATACATTTACTGTAGTTTAATGATTCTAGATCTAATATCTCCAATGTCAACATTCTTTATTATTAATTTTAGTGATATTTCTATTGGCAAAATGTATAACTTTATTCACAGTATTATAAAGGTATAAACTGAAGTTGTGTTGTTTATAAAAGCAGGTGGAGGAAATAGATTTTTATTGCCAACCGTCGATATAAGAAATAGACATTTGTAATTGTAATGGTCTTAATGATTTGTTATCTTTAAGCTTTAGCTCTGTTTAAAATACGCTACAAAAATTTTATAATAGTCCAACATTGCCAGAAAATAATTTCTATTCAATGTAGAGCGGTAAGTGAAATTTGTGTGTTGCGAGCACCAGATTTTTTATTTTCCATTTTTAAACGTTTCGGACTCTTGGCCCATTTTCGTGGAGAATTTATTTCTGTTTTGGAATCAATAATTAGCATAAATAATAAATATTTCTATAAAATGTCCTATAGATATTAGTATACCTTGGCTATATTAGGTATTTTATAAGTTCAAAAATTTTCAACATGTATCTCTATGTTATTTTTAATCCATAACCATGCATTTCGTCATATATATATATATATAATATAATAATTGTATATATTTAATTTCAAATAAATTAAAAATTGGATTGTGATTTATTAAAACTTGGCCAATAAAACGCTGAATGGAAAACGGATAAAAACATAATATTAATTTGGAAATGATACTCGAATATTGAAATATAGCTCAAAAAATGGATTACAATTTTAGACCTCCATTAGTTTGAGACAAAAAAAAAAAACACTCTCAATCGCTCAAAATTAGTTTTATTTTCTTTTTTTTTTTTTTTTTACATAAAGAAAATTCGGAACAGTTTTGTGAATATACGATTTATTTTGTGAAGTATAATTCGCGAATACCCAAAGAAGGGCGTTCAATGTTTTCTTTTCTTTTTTTTTTTTAAAACAATTACTATCCAAGATAACGTTCAATTTTAATGAACAGAGGTAATTTTTCTCAGGGATTGAGAAGATACGACGAAATGGCCAGGAATTGCGTCACATCCTGACCATTTAACATTAGTTGACCCCAAGTAAAGGGCTCTACCACAAGAGGGCTTCTTAATGAGTAGGTTGCCCACTAAGATGGATTAAATGAATGAATGAGAAGTGTTTATTATCACCCAGCACGGTACTGGGACAATAAGTCTTCCAGCTACACAGCTGTACACTCATCAATAGCCCATTTTAGGGACGCAATTATCGAGAAAAAAAATCTTATCGATATTTCAATAGAAGCTCGATGTATCGAAAAAAAACATCGATATTTCGAATCTCAATGCTTTTAATCTTTGAAAGAAGGGGAGACAGAATTAATATTGAATTTAAGTAAAATTTGTAATAGCTTTAATAGCAACAATTAAATATTTATATTTTTCATAATTAAAAACTATTATAAATTAATTTATTATTATTGTTATTTTTATTTACATGCTTCACTTTCTCAGACTTCTGGATTAGCATCCACTCCTCATAAATGACTCAAGGGAATGTAGATCAACGTAAAAAAAAATTACTTAACTTACTCTGTTTATATTTTAATGTTCTTACCGTTTATAATTTTAATAAGCTTATTCACATTGTTTATAATTTTTTGTCTAAATATTAGGTAACTTCCACAATTCTCTGTATCTTTTCCGTTCTAGCCCTGAGGGAGACCTGCAAAGTCGGGTCGAGACGTTTGCTTTTAATAAAATAGTTTTGCCGCTATTTAGCCTATTTATGACCGCCACCCCGGACCATCTCCTTCCTTTATGATGCAACGGCCAGCTATTAAATATTCAATAAAAGAAATTAATTATTTAGTAATTTTCAAACAATTCTGCAGGTATCGGTCAGGACTGCTTTTTGTGCTGCTCTTTTTTCTTTTTCTTTTTTTTTTTTTTGTGGCTTTATGCCTGAGCATATTAGCCAAATTGTGCTGCTCTTAAATCCGCCAAATTAAGTCCAACGTTCTTTTTACTTTCTATGTTGCTTTTCAGAATGAGACTATTTGAAGAGATGATTATTGGGTTATTTTTGCTTTTTCAAAATGATCCAACGTTTCCGACTCGAAGGCAAGTTCTTGATATTTACGATTTTTTTCAACTCTGGTGGCTATATGTTTGAATCACAGAGTACTGCTATAGCTAAGATTGTTCCAGTTTTATTTGTTTTGTTCATAATCAAGATATCTGGGCGGTTCAGCAGTACCCTACAGTCCGTTATTAAGTTTTCATCCAAAAAAACTTTGATATATCTATTTTCTTCAAGTTTTTCAGGGGTATAACAGTAGTATAGTAACTCATATTCTGCATATAACTATAGTGGTATATTTTTGCAACATTATTATGCCTCATCAGATAATCCATACCAAGCTAATTATCGCAGCCATTGGTTACATGCTGGATAGATTGGTGGGTCTTAGGGCAAAGCCGACATTTATCCGTGATCAAGTTTTCTTTTAGTATATGTTTTCTGTAAGCTCTTGTTGCGATAACTTGATCTTGAATAGCTATAGAAAATCCCTCGGTCTCGCCATATATTTGTCCAGTCTTTAACCATTCTACTGAGAAGTTAGTACCAATCTCAGCCTCACGTAATGCGTAATAAAATCTGCCATGCAATGCCTTCTTCTTTCATATGGTTTTGTAATAGTCGACATTTCTCTCTTCCGGTCGAGTTGGATCGCCGAAATCCAGGGCAGTGTAACCTTCATCTAATTACTTCATCCAGGTGATGATTGGAGACACATTTGTCATAAAGTATTCCTTCAAAGAGTTTTCTTGTTCTCAACAAGAGTCCCCAATCGCAATTAGGCCACGGCCTCCTTCTTTCCTTGGCAAATAGAGCCTTGCCCCTTTTGCCTTTGGGTGATGAATCTTAGCATGTATCATCATTGTACGCACCAGGCGGTCCATTTATTGAAGTTTTGTAGTTGACCATTTTATTAAACCAAAACTGTATGCTACCAATGGTATTGCCCATGTATTAATGGCATGGATTTTGTTTTTACCATTTAAATGACTTCTGAGAATCTGAACCAGCCTTCTCCTTAGCTTGTTAGTTATTTCACAAAGTACCACTTTCTTGGCTATCTAAATAGCTTGCTCAATACCTAGGTACTTATAAAATTCTCCTGCAGACTGATGTCTCATGATCTCTCATGAAGGAAGCTGCAAGGAAGGAACATTGAGTGTGGTAACCTTTTCGAGACCGAGCGACAAACAGATTGAATTACTGAACTTGTGACAATAAGTTCCATCTTGCATTGTAACTGGTCCTTATTTTTTGTATATAACTTGAGGTCTTCCATATAGAGACTGTCACTAATGGTGGATCTTTGGTTATCTATTTTTAGCTGGTATCCAAGCTTGCTGCTTCTGAGGATATGACGTAATGGTGCTCGAGCTAAGGAAAACCATAGTGGACTTAGAGAATAATCCTGGTAATAAATAATTATTATTATTATTAATTTAGTATTAACATTAATAAATTGATACTTTGTGACAAATGTTCTCAAAAAACAAAATTATCATTAGAAACCTGAAAAATAAAAAAAATTAAATTCCTTAATCATCAAATAATAATTTTTATTATTATTACAAGAATTGTGATCTACAATAATCTCATTTTTTATGTGATCACGAGCCTATTACCTACCTACTGGTCTTGTCACTATAAAGTGTCATGGATCTCAAAACAGAGCTCATTCTGCATACATTAATCAGTTGATAATGTTATTTATTTATATTATTATTTAAAGCTTTTAAAATAAATCAACCAAAAACACATGTTTGGGCACACTGCAGCTCAAACCTAAAATATTTTTATGATCTACCTTCCACATTAATATTCATAACAGTATTCTATATTTTATAAGTTTTTTGCAATTACACTTCCTTAAAAAAAATAAATAAAAATACCCCGAATGTGAAAAAGCTGAATAAGGCTCCTAGATGTTTTGTTATATTATTTTATTAAATGATAAATGGGAATAAATTATATAACAAAAGGAGTAAATATGTGTTATCAAGAATTTATCTGATGATGCCCCAAAAATCAAACACTTAAATATGTTTTCTAAACTAATAAAATATACTTATGAAGGATATAATAGGAAGTTATGTAAATATTTATTTTAAAGTATTTTTGAAAAATGGTATATCTTTCTATTAAATCTGAGGAATAATATTAAATATTATAGAACTTTAAACATTATCAATTTCTAATAAGTGAATATCAAATATATTAAAAGACAGATCAAAAATAAATCATCAATAAAAAATATTTTTAAAAAATGTATTCATCAAGAAAAGAAAAGTGTTTTATGAGATGTTTTCCTTTGGATGATATTTGTCTATATTAATTATATTAGCTAGAAGGCAAGAAAATGAGATACCAACCAATACTTTCTCGCTATGATCAATAAAAGTGTTATGGGCTTACTGTTATTGTGATAAAATGATTTTAAACACCTCATATTTAATTTTTTTTTTTTTTTTATGTTGGATTTACAGACCTTGTGGATCTTTAGACCACCTCTGCATATCTTGGGCAATTGCTTTCCAATTGTCTTCAAGCAACTCAGGAGCATCTTTATTAATTCGATCTATTCATCTGGTTTTGGGCCTCCCAAGTGGTTTCTTGTCAACTATTAAGGAATTGATTGTTGTGTAGAGGCTTCCTTATAGATTTCCTTCTTATCATGAGATATTGATTGACTAGTTTTTCTAAACAATTCATTATTGCTCCTTCTACATGTGCGAGTACCCAAATCCCGATTATTTGGAGTTATTGTACAGAGGATTACATATTTCTATCTTGGGTGCTGGGGGAGATTCTGTTTTTGGTGAGAAATTCTCTTTCTGTCATATATTCTGTTTCATCCTTATTTACTTGAAGGCCAATATTCTTTACTTCTCTGATCAGAGCTCAATTCCCTCGGGTTTGCTTCCAAAGACTACTATATTATCTGCATATCGAAAGTTTTTATGCCCCCCCCTTCATTTTTACGTGATGTTCTTATCACATTCTCCAGTTTAGCAAGAGTTCATCTCTGGTACACACCATTTGAAAGGCTTCAGATATCTCTTGTACCAGGAGACAGTATTTGGGATCACTTGTACAGGTCTTCATCAATCCCACCAATTCCTGGGAACTCTCAGCTCAGTCATGATCTTCCTAAGACAGTTTCTTTTCATGTAATTACTGTATTGGAGAAGGTTGCTTTGAAATCCACAAACAATTTGTAAACATCCTTAGCTACTTACATTTGTTTGAGTGCCTGTTTTAGGATAAAAATCTGATTTAACGTCATCATATATGATTTATGATCTAAATACCTCTTCTGAATCCAACTTTGTGGATTAAATTTTTATAGTTTATTAGGATATATCCGGACTTCCCATTCACCCTTTTTAGTTGTAAATTGGGTAAAGGAAAATATTTATTTATTTTTTTATTAAATAAGATAGAACAGTAATTATTGAGAGGTGTATATGATTGTATATAATATAAATATTATTTTTGTTTAGCGATGTATTTTCGCATTGCTTATGTGCACCATGCTCAGCAGCAATACTACTCTTAAGGATTATAAGACACCAAAACATTGCAATAAGACTGAGGGGAAGGGGTTAGTCTTGAGCAAGCTTTCTGGAGTACCACAACTGTACTGAAGCAAGAGAGCCCCTCTTACTGGCTACTCGAGTTCGAGTTCAAACCTCCTGGAATCATCTATCTGTGCCGCTATTCTTTATGTTACAACTTATTGGACAATCAAGTTATCTATATGCTTACATCAACTCTCACCATCGCCAACTCTGTACACATCTTCGAATCAATATGACCTTGTTGGAAGTAGGATTACCTACTCTAAACCTGGAATTTCTTTCTTTTTTTCTTCTTAATGTTTAAAGTGTTTTTGTGAAAATATTCTGTAATACTGTTATAATTGTAAATCACCAGTTATATTTTAAAACATATTGCTATGTTTCTGTTTTTTTTTTCCACATAACATAATTATTGATTAAAGTGATATTAGCAAATAATATATTTAGAACCAACACTAGGAAACTTCATTAATTAAATGACAAATTACACTAAACTGTATAAAAAAATCAATATAAACATTTTTAATTCACTAGGACCAATGAAGAAACCAACAATTTAATAATTAAAATATATTTATTTTATAATATTTTATTTTTAAAAAATCTTAGAAAAATATACAATTTTTACATATCCATTTACATACACACAAACACACATATATATGTGTGTGTGTGTGTATGTGTATGAATGTGAATGCACCAACATATTTACATATGAGTATATGTCTATGATAATACATATTTCCCTGCCATTTTTCCTCTCATAATATATAGCTGACCATTACAACATGAATTTTTCATATATCATTGATACTTTGCATCTTAGTTTTTTGGTGTTTAACAAAGTCCCTCGCTAGTTTTTCACCTTGTCTATGATCAATAGCTTTTATGACTTCTGAATCTAGAATAAAAGCAGTTATTTAAAAAAAAAAATTGTTTGCGTTTTTTTATGAAAATATAGTAACAAAACTACCAATAATAAATAATTACTTCATAATATAATAATTACTATATATATATATATATATATATATATATATATATATATATATATACATATATGTATATGTATATATATTATATTATATTATATATATATATATATATATATATATATATATATATATATATACATATATGTATATGTATATATATTATATTATATTATATATATATATATATATATATATATATATATATATATAATATCAAAATTTTTTTATACATTTGAACAATAAAACCAAATCTTTTTTTTTTCTCCTTATATATACATAATATAATATATATAATATATATATATATATATATATATATATATATATATATATATATAGATAGATAGATAGAAAAAAAAAACTTTATTCTGGGACTAAGTCCCTTCAGAATAACAATAATGTACAAAATAATAGAATATTACTGGCCTGAACGTTGAAACAATAAATGAAATTGATAAAATAAAATAAAAAGTAAAGAAAACCTTAGGTGCACAAGCTATATACAATACAGACAACTATGTACAGAGCATTTAAAATTATGAATAAAACAATTAAAACTATGAACGAATCATTTGAACTGTGAACAAAATTATATTTAAGGGTTGAACAACATAAACCTACACTTTGAGAAATGAAGAACGAAAAAGAGATACAATGAGTTCATTTCATAAAAAAAAAAACTTTACATGAATATATATGAAAATAAACAGTTACTTATAATTGAATAAAAAAAAAAAATATAAAAAAATGTGTGTATTGAAATTCCTACGTCGATAGTAGGAAATGCATGTACTATCTCTTACCAAGTGTTATGATTATATGATTGCTACACAATACATATATAATATTAATCGTTAGCTGGTATCTGACTGTTTTTGGAACAGGAATTGGAATAGGAGGTTTTTGAATGTGTACAGGGAAGGGGCATGTCGAATTTTGATCGGGAGGGAATTCCAAAAGTTGACAGAGCGGGCTATAAAGGAATTTTGGAATGAGGCAGATCTATGAGAAGGGATGTATAGGTCAGAGGGTCGGGATCTTGTAGTGAGTGAATGGATTGAGGACTTAAATTGGAGAAGGTTGTAGGCATAAGAAGGACGATGATCGGTAATGATTTGATAAAGGAAAGTGCCAAGGAAATATTGTCTTCTTAAGGAGGGGAAGAGCCACCCTAACTCAGTGTAGTGGTGGGAGACACGGGAGCGTCTCGGGGTTCCGATTACAAATCTTACGAAGCAATTCATAAGTCTTTTGAGTCTATCACGCAGTTCCACCGAGAGGCCATCGTACACCACACAGCTGTAGTCAAAGTGGGGAAAGATGAGAGAGGAAACTAGGAGTCTACGGGTATTTTGGGGTAGAAGATGGCGGAAGTGATGGAATAGTTTGAGGGTAGAAATTGCACGGCGGGATATATGAGAGATATGGTGATTCCAGGAAAGGGTTTGATCTATGAGAAAGCCTAAATTTTTAACAAAGGGATAGAAGGTGATGGGGTGGTTGTTTAGATAGAGTGAGGGAAAGTTGGTGTGGGATCTAAGAAGGGGCTTGGAACCAATGAGAATGGCCTGAGTTTTGGCAGCATTTAGCCTTAATCCATTTAAGTTGGCCCAGGTATTAATTCGATCTAAATCTTCTTGAATTTTGGCAAATGCCACCAATAACTCAGCGGGAGAAAAGGATAAATAGATTTGAGAGTCGTCGGCATAAAGGTGGTGGGAACAATGGATAATTGTATCATTTAGGTCATTAATATAAGAACTGAAAAGAAGAGGAGACATGCTTGAACCCTGTGCAACTCCTGAGGATAAAGGAAGGTAGGCAGATAGAGGTTGATTAGGTATGGAAACTGCTTGGGTTCGTTGTGAGAGGAAAGACTGGAACCAAGAGATGGAACTCTTGGAGAAGGATAATGATTTTAGTTTGTTGAAAAGGATGGAATGGATAATGGAATCGAAAGCTTTAGAGAAATCAAGAAGTATAAGAATGGTTAATTTTTTGTCATCTATTGCAGTCTGGATATCACTAGTAATTTTAATCAGAGCAGATTGTGTAGAGTAGCCAGGACGGAAGCCAGATTGGAGAGGATCGAGTTGGTTGGATTGTTCAAGGAAGTTGGAAACTTGGGATTGCACCAACTTTTCTAGGGGTTTAGAAAGATTGGAAAGGATTGATATTGGGCGGAAATCTTCGGGAGAGGATGGATTAGGCTTTTTGTTTAAAGGAAGGACAATGGCTTTTTTCCAAGAGGTCGGGAATATTGAATTCTGCAGGGAGAAATTGTAGATGAAAAGGAGTGCTGGGAGGATTTCAGGGAGACATAATTTTATTAGTTTGATAGGAATGCCATCTGGGCCTACGGAATTGGAACGGGATTTCATTATAACGGTAATAAGGTCTGTGGGAGAAATGTCGGAAAAATAAAAATTATTGTCGTTAAAAGGTACCTCTGGAGAAAAGCCGGAAGGGGATGGTAACGAAGAGGTGGAAACCGATATAAAGTGGGAGTTTAGGTCATCAGGTGATATTGGGAAAACTGAGGAAGGGGATCTAGAAGGTTCACAGAGGGAAAGCTTACGAAGTAGAAGCCATTTTGATTTGATATCAGGAGCTGAGGAAAGGGCTTCGTGAAAGTAGTTCGCTTTCGCTTGTCGGATCCTTGTCTGTGTCGTGTTGCGAAGCATTCTGAATATTTGATAATCATCTGCAAGCCTAGTCCGTCTGAAGCGTCTGCGTGCAGCGTCGCGTCTCTTCTGCAGATCCTTAATTTCCTGACACATCCAAGGAGCAGGACGATGACGGAAAGTGGAGGTTTTGAGAGGAGCGTGGGTATTGAGTATATTGAGAAGATTGGTGGTGAGAATATCAACCATGGTGTCGACAGAGGAGCAATGATATATTCCATTTAAATCCAATGTTACTAGATCAGGTAATATTTTTTCTCGAGTAAGGGTATCCAGTTGGCGGAAAGTGATAGTTCGAGGATGGATTGGAGGAGTGCGGATATTATACGTTATTTGTATCAGATCATGAGATGAAAGAAAGGATACTGGCACTTGAGAGGCGGAGAGGAGGTTTTGTGCTGAGTCGATGATGTAGAAGTCTAGCCAAGTGTCAGATCTGCTGGTGTGGTGGGTGGAGGAAAAAGGAACGATGAATAGGTGAAGTGAGAAAAACAGATTTTCTAAATAGGATTTGTCATTGGATTTTGAGAGGAAATTGGTATTGAGGTCACCGGAGATAATTATTCTGGGATAGAGGGGAACGAAGTTGAATAGAGTTGATTCGAAGGACGGGTCAAATGGCACGAGAGGAGGGCGATATACCACGGCGTAAAGGATAGGAGAAATATTACTGAGAATTTCTACTAAGAGATATTCTACATGAGGATGATCGGAAGATGGGGAGCAATCGAGGATTCGGGTCTTTAGGCTATTGTGGACAAACATGGCTACTCCACCGCCAGTCCGGTTTACCCGGTCATGACGGAGCAGGATGTAATTCGGCAAGGATACTGAAGATGATGGAATATAAGGTTTAAGCCAGGTTTCGGATATTGCTATGATATGATAAAAGTTTTGGGTAAAGTATTGCAGGAATTCGTCATAATGGGCAGAAAGTGATTGAGAGTTAACTTGACATGTGATTAGGGAACTAGACATACAGTAGATTTGGAGAGAAACAGTCAGTGTTTGGTAGCGAGAAGACAACACGAGTAGAAAGTACAGAAAAGCGATTATCGTACATAAAACTAAATGAAGAAAAAGTAATATTAACATTAAAAATAAATAAAGAGAATGTACTTAAAAATAAATAGATTGGTGAGTGACGGTGTCGAGATAGCACTAAGAGAAGAAGTAAGACTATTTTAATGAGGCTAAGGGGTTGACGGCTTCTAGGTAGTCAGTCAAATACATCTAGATCCGAGGCCTGTTCTATCAGGATGACTCTATGTCCGTCCTCTTTTCGACACCGCACCTTTCCGGAAGCAAACCACGTATATTTGATTTTTCCCGCCGCTCTCTTCTGCCGGGCTAACCAATAGAGGTGTCTGTTTGTGCGAGTCATCTCCTCACCCAGATAAATTCGGTGGCAGTCATTTTCCTGCCAACCGATATCCCGCGTGGAGAAATCCCTCTTCACTTTCCTTTTCGTAATTAGGTCATCTCTAATTGATTGCCTGACAAAACGTGCGATAACAGGCGGTGGTCGCGGGTCATCTTTTCGGCTTCTGCGGCGATGTACGTTGTCCAGGTCCTCCACACTAAGCCTGATCCCCAAGCTTGCTCCTATACTGGTCACCAAAGCAGCGGGCGTTTCGCCCGGTCGCTCCGGTATACCGCGGATCTCCAGTGATCTACTCAATAGTCCTTGCTCTGCGTTATTCAAGCGAACCTCTAATTCGCCCACTCGGGATTTGAGTGCTTTATTTTCTAATAGTATCTCCTCAAATTTTTTAGCTTGACCTTCCAGATGTTTTTCAATCTTCGTCAGTCTTTCGTTTAGTTCAAAACTGAGCTCTCCGTATTTATCTAGTGCTGTTTTCATGTTTTTTATATCTTCGTTCACGGTAGCGTCTAAACGGTTTACTGCCGCAAGTATTTCTGAGGGGGACGGCTCGTTATTTTGTTTTTTCACCTGTTCGCAGTTAGAGCAAACCCATGTTTTTTTAATTATTTTTAATGCTTCGGAGTCTTTATCAGTAAGGTTGACGCACCTACCATGAAAAATTATTTTACACTTAACGCACTGTATATTGTTCTTATCTTCGCGTGCGATAGAGTTGTTGCAAATATTACACTGCACCATTTTTTAAATTTATTAATGAGAATTACTTCGCAATTAAAATATAAATAAAATACCAAGACTGTTGACGGTAGTAAACAACGTCTAATGCTGTTAGGATTAGTAGACGCCTGCCAGCTCGTTGCTCCCAGAACTCTATCAATCTCGCTGCGATTTCTTTACTCCGATTGGTGTGAAGATCCGACACTTAATAGCGTGATTAATAATAGTGGTTTTTTAAAAAAGAGAAGAGAAAAAAAAAACTGAACTTAACTGCACTGAAAATTAAATTGAAGTAAACTGAGAGATTATATGAACGAATTACACCGATGTACACACCAGGGCGTCTCAGGCCAGACTGATATATATATATTATATTATGTATATATAAGGAGAAAAAAAAAATATTTGGTTCTATTGTTCAAATGTATAGAAAAATTTTGATTGTTACACCAATGATAGGTGTTGTTTTTCCAGAACTGAAGAGGATCCCATTATTTATGTTAAAAAACAGGGATTGAAACGTTTTTGAATAAAAATGGAATAAACAGAAGTTGTTTTAAGTCATCTAAGTGTATTTCATGACCTATATCCGACTATAATTCATATCTTAAGTTATAATATATAAAGGTCGAATTATAAAAAAACATTGTTTTATATATATATATATATATATATATATATATATATATATAATTCATATCTTAAGTTATAATATATAAAGGTCGAATTATAAAAAAACATTGTTTTATGTATATATATGTATATATACTATGTACTTCAGAAACTGCTACGGAAATTTATGACATAGGATAGTGTAAGATTTTCAGAAAACCCTTTCTTCAAGTAAGTTGCGTGACATCAACTAATTTAAAATATTTATCGATTTGTTTAAAAATTTGAACAGATAAAGGCAGATTAATGGAAATCCTAATCAATTGAATAGAATTATTATTAATTTTTTGATGATTAGCCAATCTCACACAAGATGAAGATGATATTGGCTATCTGTTAAGAAAAGTATTGGGCCAATACAAACGGTCAGAATTAAAAGTCATTTATAAAAACAAAATACATATGCATAGATGAGAATGAAATGAATGATCAAATCAAATATTTTTGTGACTTCAGCTCAATATTGGAAAGTAATAGGAAGAAAGATATTGAAGTAGATAAAAGAGCTAGCTATGGCAGAAGACTTTAGGTTTGCTGACTTCTCTGAAGGAGGAAGATCATTGGAGAGATGATGAAACTATTCTTTAATCAACATCTGGTTAAAGATCAATAAAAATGAATAAACTTATATAGAGTGTCTACAAAGTATAATGCCAGGACTTGGATTCTTAACACAGAAGAGGAAATAAGAATTTCATCATTAGGAATGAATTTTTAAATAACGGTCTGGATTTCAAAGATAAAGCATGTCAGGCACAACTAAATTGAAGAAAGGATGATGGAGAAAAGAAGAGCCTTAGGATTGACCGAAGAAAGAAGATTCATGGGATATGATTAGTTAAATCTTAAATTTTGTCGTACATTAAACTATAAAATACCTACTTACAACATACATGAAGTTAATCACAAATATGAGTGTGTGTGTATGTAACTATTTAAAATAATATATTGTGAAAATAATTGTACCCAAATTCGTTGGTTTGCTAAGCATAAGATGAACTTGTGCCATTTCATGTAATGAAGTTTCCAGTGTTGTTTGTGGAATGTCTGAGAAGGATATAAAAGCCTCTGCTATAAACTGGCTTGATATAAAATCTTGGTCTTTAATTATAAATTGCACTAAACCATTTTTGGTTTCTTTTTGCTCTTTTGAAAGTTGCCTGGAAAAGAAAAGACATATTTACATGAATAAAAAGTTTAGAATGTCTATGACTATACTTAAAAGACATATGCTAATGTAAGATATAATTAACAACTATCTACTTATTGTAATAAACATAACTAAAGTATAAAATAACGAAAAAACAAAGTTATGGGAACTTATATATTTAGAATGATTTGGCTAAAATTTGTTGATACCATCATACTCATGAGTTTTTCTTGTAATTATGTATTTCTTTTTATAATTTAGTTGGCCATCTTGTGGAAAAGGAATTCAACAAAAGTATCCTAGTAAAGTTTTAATTAGCAATTAATTATAAAAAATCTAAATCAGATCATTACAAATGCAAAATTAAAAAAAAATAAAATGATGTTTCCAATTAATTCATGTAAATCAAAAGAAATTTTAATATGTGTTGAGAATGAAAACCCATCAAGATTAATTCCTCCTCCCACTGGCAATACTTGATTTCATCTGTTTAGAAATCTAACTGAGATAACCTGAGGGATTTCTACAATGATATGGATTTCTAGAGACTTTATTGATACTGAATAAGTCATTACATTATGGAATGTGTTTTAAACATTATACTAAAATATCTTCAAGCGTCAAATCCAGAAATATGAATCTGGAAACATATTTCATTGTTTTAAATCAAAACAATAAAATATTTTTTCAATAAGATGTTTGATATTCAATTTATGAACTAAACCAATCAGATATATTACTTATTAAAAGTAATTTGATTAGTACTTATAATTTAATTATTATTTATATTTAAATACGATAAACACAGTGGATTTGAACTAAAAGCTTATATATCAGCCACAAATTTGTTAATGATGATAGAAAAAATTACCCAATGGTAAAAAAAACAGAATGGCATGCAAGTGTAATGAAAAAAAAACTTACAATGTAAAAGTGTCATCAAAAAGTGGAAAAAGATTTCTCCTTTGTGTTTTAGTTTTTGGTTTCGTAACATCTGCAAATTTTTCTTTAGGAAGTAAATGAATCTTGACATAAGGATCACATGAGCCTAAAAAATATATATATATATAAATAAACAATTAACACTTTTAATTATGTTCTGTTTAGTTGAGGTAAATGGATTTGAATAAGTGTGATGTAGTATAAATATTGCTAAAATCAGAGACAAGAACATGTTTTATTTCACTTTCCATACTTTTTTATGAAAAACAAATAACTAGTACCTATATTGAAATCATAATTAAATATTTACCATTTTTATCATGAGGTATTAAATTCCTAGCATTTAATACTTCAATTCTTAACATATAATGAACGAATTGTGCTCTTATTGTCAACATCCCCATTGTTGCTTCTTTCATCATTTTCTGTTCCCTCAGTCTTTCTAAGTAATAAGAGTGAATCAATTCATCAGTCTCCATGCCATGAAATTTCAACAATTTTCTAATGGTGATATAGTTCTCATTATTTTTTAAATTTTCTGATTGTTTAAAGAATCCAACTAAAATTTCTAATGCTCCATCCATGTTAGCAAAAAACGAGGATGGTCTCTTTTTCTGAAAAAAAACAACAAAAAAACAATTATATATACACACCATACATATATGTATATAAATTATATATGTTTGTGTAAATTATGATTAAACAGGAATATCAGGGACAATTATTAATTTATAGATTATAGCTGTTTATCATTTTATATAGGATACTTCACTTGTTGTTTTTAAGTCACAGAAAATACTGGGCATGTATTATTTGCTTGTTGCTGTTTAACTAGATTAGTGTCCCTTTTACTAAACATTTATAGAAGAAAATTATTAAACATCATTACATATGTCATTGATGGCTGGAGCAAGGTACAGTAGACTCAATATTTCGAAATTCAAAGTACTACAAGAACAATTTGAATTATCGAGACTTCGAGTTATCAAGAAGTTTGAATCATCAAGAGAAAAGAAAAAAATTCAAATTATTAAGAGTTTTTATTATACTTTAGAAAATATGTATGAGCTTACATAAATTTTATATAAAAATAACCTCATGTAAAAAATGTAACTATGAAAATTTTGGAAGTGGTCTAGTTCGAATTATAGAATGTTCTTTAATTCCCCAATCTAGAATTTCCCCTTCATATTTTCCCTCGATAACAAAAAGGATTTCAAGTTATCGAGCTATCAAAATACAGCATTTTTTCAACTTACCGCAGTTAGCGGCTAAACAGTTGGAATTGGCAAAAAATTCAAATTATCAAGAGTAGACTGCACTTCATATATTTGACTCTCAAGATCAGTTGAAAGGTTGGGTACAAAAGTGTATTGCTGATGTTAAGAAATTAAGGTTAAAAGAAAGAACTGGAAAAAATATTTCCAAAAAAAGTCAAGTTGAAGTAATCAGAGAGTTAAGTTATCCCACATTGGTCATAAACTGTTAATTTTATTAAAAAAAACTATCAGCTCCAGAAATTCACAAACTTCTTTTGAACAAATCTGCTTACCACAAGAAACCTCCACTTATACAAATTTAACAATTCTAATCTTATCTCTTAAAATAATTTACATGTTGGAGGTGAAATTCCTTATTAAAACAAAAAAATCCTAAATATTTTAGATAGGAGTTTAAATTTGATCTAGAATCCTACAAAAGTGTTACTGAAAATTATTATCCATACACATATAAAGTAGGAGCAGCCTACTTTTCCAAATTACTGAAGCACTAAGTTATGGTTTTGAAAAAAACATATATATACTTTAAAGAAGTGACTTGATTTTTTTTTTACTTAATAATCAAAACAACAATTATTTAAGATTATGAAAAAATATGTTGTGATCCTCAAAAAGTTTTTTAAATTTTAATTATAGTTAACGATCAAATCAGGATTCATTCTATTCATAGCTAAAGCAAATATACAATGAAAAATAACTGCATGCACTGGAGTTAAAATTATTAACTGTACCTCTAAGCTGTCTTGAATTAATTCATTTAAAATTGAATATATTTTATCCCATAAAATAGCAAGTGTTTTTTCGAAATTATCACTATTTAATTGTGAATGCAATGTTGTTAAATTTTCATCTAGATAATTTATCAGTCTTTCCATATGGTTATTTCCTTGGTTAAGAATTTCTCCTCCTTCCAGTAAAAATCGTTTTACAATTGGAGACATCTGACAAAATAAAATAAATCATTTTATGCTACAGTAAATGACAATAATTAAAGCATAAAACAACTAAAGCTAAGCAAGAGTAAACTGTTATAAAATATATATAATAAACGAATACATTATTTATAAAATTCATTTATATATAATATAAGAAATTATATTGCTTGTAATATGATGAAAATAAAAAATCAACTAGTTTTATTCACATTTAATAGTGCACTGTTGCACTAGAAATTAATTAGTTTTATGTAAACAATTTAACATTATTTTTACAACAATATTAATTATTATACAAAATTTTAATTTATATAAATAAAACAATTTACAAAACACTAAATTATATTTAATTTATAATTATAACATAATAATTATTTCAATAATAAGTTATTATTTCCTACATAGTTAGTAAAAACTAATAGCAAATAAACAGTAAAAGCGGAAACATTATTTTTAATTCTAATAAAATCATTAAAAATAAATAATAATGCTAATTATATGTTACCTTAAGAGAGACTTTTTCCAATAAATCGATAATTTTATTTCGAACATTGTCAAGGGCATTATCTACCACCAATGTCAAAGTTTGTTTACAGTGTTCAGCAGCTTTTGGGTTCCGTAAATCAGATAATTTCAATAACAAATCATCAATTCCAAGTTGAGTTACAAATGGTTCAATGGATTGTCGAATATAATCAATATTATTAATGGCTAAACACCACTGTTGGTAAGAAAAAAAAATTAGTACAACTGAGATTAGCAACTAAGGTAAGACTTAATTATACTTACATTATAAGAACAATAAAAAAAGGATAAACCGATTTTGAACCTAAATATTTTTAAGGGGTGATACAAAATATTAAAATTCATAGGAGAATATTTTTAGATTTGTTAATTCAAACTAGAGAACATTATAGTATACTCAGGAAGTACTATAACCGATTATATCTAAATATTCATTGTTTTTGAACAGTTTAACAAAACGAAATAGTGATTTTGAATGAAAATGATAGATTTTTTTTAAATACACATTTTTCATTACATTAATTATGTATTTTTGCAAAAACATTTTAAGAATACTAACAAATATGATAATGTCCTAGGACTAGGACTAATGAGGTTGTGGTACATTATTACAAAAAATAAAACAATATAAATAATAGTAATAGAAAAGTTAGTATTATAAAAAATAAATGTTCTTACCTCATGAGTAACTTCAAATTTTTTTCCATAAGCAGATTCTGTTTCACCAATAGTTTCGACTTTAGTACCCATTTTATCAGCAAAGTGAACACAACAACGACAAATATCCTTAAGAAAAAAATAAAGAGGTACTTCAATAATTATTATTTTTATAATTTGAGTACTAATAAAATACATATCATACTTATACAATAATATTGCAAAGCTTTAATTTATTAATTCCATCACCTGGGATGTACCAGAATAAACATAAATGCATAAATAAAAATTTTATTTGCAAAAAAAAAAAATACTTAACTTTACATCATTCATTATTCCTATAAATTAAAAAAATAAATTAATAATAATTATAACCAATTATGGTAGCATAACTCACATCAATGATCTTAGCAACAAAAGTGTAGTTTCCTTCAACATCTGGCCAAGCAAGCTGGGTCCAAAATACTTTAATCTGAAATGTTGAATGTGAATATTAATAAATTTTATTAAATTTAAAAATAAAGTTTCTACTACCAAACAATTAAAAATTAAATAGTATAACAGTCTACACAGTATATATATTCAATATATCATCCTCTAGTAGTACCTGTTTATCGTCAATCAACATACCTTAAGATTGTGTCAGTTACAGATATAAATTGATCCTGAATCTAAAATGTGTTTATTATTGGTGGCTGACCATATGCTAAAATTAAGGAGATCGCCTGGATGGCAGTAAAGGATTACATAAATAATGGTTAATGGGAACTATTTATCAAACTCCAATGTTTCAACCCACACTTTTTGAGTTCATCAAAGTTGAAAACAAGGAGATGATTTGGTGTCATCTGCACTACTGTTACATTGACACCTACATATCTTTTTCTTTCCTATTGACGAAAAACAATGTGGTTCAAAGTGTCAGAATTTCACAAAAAGTGTTTAGTTTTACTATAAATCTGTAATAATAATTATTTTCTACTTGTGTTGCAAGTTTTCTAAAATACAAGACTTGTATCTTTTAATATTTATGTTCATATAAAAATTTGTCTTCAAAGTTCTAAGAATTACTCACAACTCCTTCAAGATTTTACTTTTTAAAATAGTGTACTATTTCTTAGTCATTTCTTAGTCATTAATATTTAATATTAAATCTGTAGTGGAGATTTTCAGATAGCTGTAGTATCATTGCTAAAACATTTATATAAAACCAAGCAGTTTATTTTCTGAATTAAGGGTCTACTTGGTCTCAAGTTGACAATGGGTCTAAATAACTTTTTTTTTTTCATTGTAATTGATTCAAAAATGTCTTGCTAAAAATTAATTTCTTATTTTATTTCTTTATAAGTTGATAATAATACACCTTATTATATTGAGGGACATAGATTAAGAAATGCTTAGTGAAACAAATTTAAAATACAGTGTATTCAGTTTTGAAATAATAAATATTATTTTTAATAGTATCCACAAAATTTAAGGAAGGAGATGCTTCAGGGTGGCAGTCATGAAAAGAGTTAAACAGTGAAAAACTATTTTATTTATTTACCCCGGACCATCTCCTTCCTCAATAATATACAACGGTCAACCATCAAGTATTCAAAAATTTGTCCAATATCAAAAAAATACAATTTCAATCAAAAAGCAACCATCTGAGGATAACTAATCTACATGTTAGGGTTCTTAAAGTTTATATAGCAGAAATATCAGAGAATTTTATCAAATTAATGAATGAATATGAATCCATGCTCCTGAATTTTCTTTCTCTTTCTTATTTTTTTTTTTTGGAATCATTGCAAATATATTATTTCAAAATAATATTAAAATTGAAATTTTGGCTTCTAGTCTTTTGGTTTTGTAAATGTTGGTTGTTGCAATATAATAAAGCTAGGTGTGTGTATTGTCATGAATCAATTTTGAATTTTTCCCTTAGTTTAGTAGTGTAACTTATTCATTTTTAATATTCTATAAATAATAACCAATTATTGGAAATGACAAAATTTCACAAAAAGATGACAAAATCAAGTTTTAATGAGATTGTAAGGTTATATCAAAAACATCACTTTGAATGCATTTTTTTTTTCCATACTTTATAAACATACCTGGTAAAAAATTGAGAGAGTATCCACTGCTGATGAAGAATATTTAACACTTTCATCAACAGGTTTAAGATTATCGAGTTCTATTGCTTTGTTTATTCTCATTATAGCTTTAAATACAGCAATGTCAAGCCAATGAGCCACTCCTTTTTGGAACCATGTATGAAATTGTGATAGATGAAGTGAACCAATATCAGCTGGAAACATACCCTCTCCTAATCTGAAAAACATTTCAACTGTTAGTAAAAAATTAATATGGTACCAACATGTGTTCAATTAATTCATAAGATTTATACTTAATATTACTTAGTTATTGCTCGCACGGGCTCATTACCGTGTAGGGGAGCATCCCACGTGTGGCGGATGTGGGATGTGAAAGTTCCTTGGAAAGTTCCTCCTGGCTAAGTCCGATGGACTCACTGACCAACAATGAGAGGGACCCTCCAGACTTTCTGGAGGGTGTGTTGTAGGGTTGAACGCCCTACTCGTATATCTTTAGTTCCCCATACACCACAAATAGCCATGAATCTCCCTAAGGTAAAATGCTCATTATCCGGAGATAAACTAGTCCTCTGTTTGGGTCTCTGTGTGGGAACTGCTTTAGGGGATTCATGGCGCAAGTTGAAAAATAGGGATTTACGTATTGGTATGTGGATCATAAGGAGTTTGAATTCAGCGGGGTGGCCGAATAGGCTAAAGCGTGTGTAACAGCACCGCTAGTTGCCTGGCAACCGGATAACAGAGATTTGAGATGATATAAAAAGTACGAGTTCGCGTCCCGGTGCCGGAGGGGATTTTCAATTTCCCCGCCCTCACCCCCCGGCCCGGGAAAATCCCGTATAGCCTAAAAGGCGAGGTAGGGAAGAACAAAAAAAAAAAAAAAAAAAAAAAAAAAAGGGTGGGTTAAAATCGTAAAACCACAGGAGGACTCAATAAGGGAAGGAAAGTACACTATTTGGTAGGGAGGAAGCAGAAATTGTTGTTTAGGGGCGTACAGTTCTTTATATCAGGGAAGTTTGTTTAAAATCGCGTTATTAAACATACATTGTCGGTCCAAAGATAGTGATGATAAAGTCAAATGCGAATTTTATGATAAACTCGAATGGGTTTATGATAAACTACCGCGAAACTCCATAAAAATAGTTGTAGATGACACAAACACAAAGGTGGGAAAGGAAGAAGTTTATTTTCCGACGATTGGTAAACAATGTTTGTGCGAATATAGTAATGATAATGGGACCCATCTGATAAACTTTGCCATCTTAAAAAACCTGATAATTAAAAGCACTACGTTTAAATATAAGGATATTCATAAATATACCTGGACATCATCAGATTCGCAAACACAAAATCAATTCGATCATGTTTTAATACAACATAGCTGGCAAAGCAGTTTAATAAATGTACAGTCTTGTTGTGGAGCAGAATGTGAGTCAGATCATGAATTATTAATCGCAAAACTTCAGCAAAAACTCAATATAAAATAGAGAAAAGAAAACCGTTTCGATATCTAGAATTTTAATTTGTAATAATAACAAATTCATCGATTTGAACTCAATTCAAGCTAGATGTTAAGAACAGGTTCGAAGCTTTAGAATCTTCAAATGATGACCACAATGATGCAGATAAGTTATGGGTAGAGATCAGGGATAATATTAAAGCAAACAGAAACTTGTGTCATGGAAAAAGGAAAATAAAAGAACAAACCGTGGTCCGATGAAGATTGTTTAAACATGTGTAATAAAAGAAAAGCTGCTAAATTAAAAGCTCTAAATAAACCTAATGAAGACAATCTCGAATACTTCCGAACGCTAAAAAATGAAACGACTAAATTGCTCAAAAATAAAAATAGAGAGTATCTTAAAAATAAAATAATTGACATAGAAACTAATAGAGTTGAAAATAATGTAAGATACATTTAAAAAAGTATAAACCGATCATGCAAATATAGGGCCCATCCTGTCTGGAATAAGGGATAAAAGTAACAATATTCTGACAGATCCGGTAGACATATTAAATAAATTTAAGAAACACTTTGACAATATTTTAAATACAGGAAATAATGATCTGTGTCCTCCTTCTGAGCACCAGAGTGCTGAACAATTGAAATATTAATGAAATATTTTAAGTCCCACAAGAGTGCCACTGATAAAGAAGGCCATTATATTTATTTATAATTCAATTTAGGTAATTTTATTTGTCTAAGCATTGGTATAAATACAAATTTAATTTTTATACTGCTGTAATCTATATAATTAAGTATTAATAAATAACAATGTTAGAATTTATGAAAACCACACATATACATGTATATGCGTTATCGGAGCCTGCATTTTATTAAGCACGTGTTACTTATTCTAATATAAGGTCGAGTGTGCGCTCGGATTTCTTCGGTTCTCTGTTATAATTCCTTTTCCAAAACATTTTTCTCCTTCACTTAATTACCAAATTCTTTCGTATTTTATATTAAACTCTTAAATTTTTTATATCAGGTAACAATATGAAATGGTTAATTATTTCAAATAAATAATACTACAGGTAATTTAGAGATTGGAATGTTGAAAATTAGGCATTTAAGCTCTGTTAAAGAACATTAATGAGAATAAGATCTACATTATACTAAAAACTGCTTAATTTTACACTGATATGATGAATTTAATCAAAATCGTTAGAGCTGTTTTCGAGAAATTGTGTAAAATCAATGATATCAAGTGGCACTTCCAGATAGTTTATTTTGATAGAAAAGTTTCTATAACATCTTAGGTATATACAAATCTTAAATATGCAATTTAAGTTTTGTACAACTTTTTGTTATTGAGCTAGACTGTTCACATACATTATGTTCAGTTACATTCACTAGCGGATTCAGGATTTAATTTTGGGGGGAGGGGGCTTGAGCCCGAAAGCCTTTTTTTAACAAAAATAACGATAATTACTTTATAAAAACAGAAAGAAACTAACTACCTATATGAAATGGTGTTTAAATGATTCCTAAAGTCCTTTTAAATGTAATTACACAAACAATAATACTTTAAGAGGTATTTTAAAAAATTTTTTTGCATAAAACATGGTTATATTTTACCATTTTGGGGGGGGGGGGGCTTCAGCCCGAAAGGCCCCCCCCCCCGTAGATCCGTCCGTGGTTACATTCATCACATATATTTCTGTACATAACTTGAGGCGAATCACAAATTTTTTAAAAATAAAAATCAATTTAATTAATATGAACTTAAAGCTTATTAAGCTTAGTAGAGTTAAAGGGTGATAAAAAACAATCACAAATAATTTATGACTTTCTTTTTTAACGAAACTTAGCTGTGTTTATCCGCCCAATAGTCCTCTTTAAATAGTTTTAACAATGACAAACTTTATTTTCGTTTAAAGTAAATTTTGTCTAGTTTACTATGGAGCAATGTTTAATTACATAAATAAAATATTTTTTTAGTTATTGCTTCTTAAACAACAAAAAACGTGACCCAATTAAAAAACCACAAATCTTAACTCAATTATGGTGACTGCATTCAATAATAGTAAAAAACAATTTTACGTTGTCAAAAACTACAATGAACATTAATGATTTATATAAAATAAAACAATAGCTGAATGACTATGTACAAAGGTATGGTTGAATAATGAGATGGGATGTTAGGTCGTACTGTAATGGCATGCAGGGCAATGGGGCAGGAATATATAGATATAGGAATGCTGAGTAAGCTTTCAGGGAAAATAGTGCAGGTGGCTCCTTGACTCTTTCCTACTTTTCTGCTGGATATTGGGGAATTGTTTACATGAACTTTTTTGTAATTTTTGGTGTCTACTATTAAACATTTAAATATTTCTCCCTACTTACAGGACACTCTGCATAATATAAAATATCTACATCGATATAAAATATTTTATATACCTCTAAATATCAAGTAATTAAAACTAAAACATAAAAGAGCATCATAAAAGGAAAACTATCAATCTAAGTAATAATGAGGAGAATAATTTCATTGATATTTTATCATTAACCATTAATCATTTTATTATTCATGCAGAGGAAAAATAGAGCAAGAGTGACAAAAAAACTATAGCTCACTGAAAGTAACATTACAATAGTCAAGAAATCATACCTACATTTTAAGTATTAATAATCGATAAAAATGGATGGTATATTATAATATATTACTTTTAAGAATTATATAAACTCTTACAACTTCTTCATTAATATCTTAAATATTGGTCAAGTCTCAAATTAATCTAAAAATTAATTTTGTTTATAAACAGCTTACTGTTAAAGAAGAAATTTTAAGGGTTCATATAATTCTTAAAAGTAATATATTACAATATTTAATTCATTTTATTTCATACACTTCGTATAAATAAATATTACAATTAATTCTGCAAAATAAATCCTTTGGGGCCAGTATAGCAGAGTGTTTAGTAATGTATTAGTAAATTAAAGGTCATAGGATCGAATCCCAGCCCTACTTCCCATAACGGATTGTCCCGGGGGAAGTTGGACTATTACCCCCTTAATTAGAGGCGACCTACAAGTTGTAACATAATTATGAACAGGCCAGAAAAAAAACCTTTAAAAAATATTGAGTCACTAACAATTATAGTTTAAATAAAGAAAAATGAAATCGTTTCAGGCTTAAAAAAATAAAGTTACAAAACTTTTTTTACTCAAAATACATACATGAGAAATTTTTGAAGAATTAGGTATAACTCAAAAAGAGATGTCCCAATTGACATAGCTTCATTATCATCATCTAAGCCATTCACATTACCATCAAAATTAATGGGTTTGAGTGCTGAACATACAGTTTCTACACAAGGCTCAACCAGTTCATATACCTAAAAGTAGAAAATAGAAAACAAAATTAAATTATTTACTATCAAAAACAAATCAGAAAATCATTACTATAAAGAAAAGAATATTGGGTAAATATACAGTATATGTTAATAGTATACATGTAGTATGTGAATTAAATTATTAATTTTCCAAGTCATACCAAATTTAATATGATTATGAGAAAGGTACATTGTGGTACTCATTAAAGAGAAGTACTTAAAAGAAATTTTATTACATGTCGTTATCACAGTTTAGTTTAGTGGGCTCAATATTTCAGTGAATAGGAAGAAATGAGAATGAAATCCTTCATTAATGTTAGTAAATCAAGTATGGTGGGCTGCAACTAAAGCCATACCACTCATCGCCTAAGCCCATTTTCCTCAGGAAATTGGCATGTAAGTAATTATTTATCTGAACAAACCAATGATTTGTCTACCACTTAAAAAAGTTGAAAATATCACAGTAATATTCCTTATAAGCAGAGAACGCAGTTTTATACAGTAAAAACCCATGAAATAACATGTATATTATGCAATAAAAAATAGTGATATATGCAGTAATAAAACACAAAATATGTAGCAAAAAACAACAAATATACAATAATATAGTTAGAACACTCAATTATCATCAATATGGTCTGAACTAAAAAGATATTGGAGAGATTTGGTGGGTCTGATATTTCAATTTTGTAAAAAGTGATGCACTTTAATTAATAAAAAATATTACTGCTAGTAAAGAAAGTAAGAAATTGAAACTAAATGTGTATTATTTGTATTAGTATTTAGAAGTTTAAGAGAAATGAGAAGAGGAGATAAAAAGCCAAAAAATGAAAACATCCATGTTCGATGAAGTCAATTACTGAAGATAATGTTATTCTGCAGTTGTTTATTGATTACAAAAATCAAAACAAACTTTGATTTGATTGTTGTATGAAATTTCATTTTTAATGTTGTATTTTAATTTGTTTCTACATATTTTATCATTATAATTTTTTTTCTAAAAATAATCCGAACATGCAATTATATGCATTTATCATAAAATATGCAATATGAAATTTGACTAATTGTATCTAGATACACTGATTCGTAAAGATATTCGATCACCATCTTAAAAATCTGATGCGGTGTGCACATCGTACAACTTTTACTTACCACCCCCTTATTAGCATAAATAAGTATTTAAGACAAATGGAAGTGAAAGTAAAAGTTATAGAATTAAAAAAATAACAGTACCACTACAACCTATGAAGGGTCCTGGGTTCAGTACTATTTAGGAAAAATACTGTTTATTAGTCAACGGCTGTGCAAGGAGGTGATTTAAGATCACGCTTAACCGCCAGGTTTTCTCCCTTAATTAATTATTTAATTAAGGGTACCCACATGATAGAGGCTGGGTGTATCCCAGGAGGGTAGCCTCAAGGCTAATCAAACAGAATAAATAATTTTCCTGCCATGAGCTGGGATTTGAACCTGGGACCTTCAGCATTGGAAGTTCAGTACCCTAACACTGAGCTACCCCACTCCCTTATAGAATTTAAGAAACATTTAAAACAATTACTTACCACAAGTTTTTGTTAGCCTTCTAATGTACTATATTTAACTTGTTTGACACAAGTCGATTTTTTTTTTTCTGACTGTATATTTCAATTGTTTATTTCATTATAATAAATTAAGTGTCACAAAATATTTTTAGTAGAGTGCCTCTGATATAGAAAACAGCTTTATTTATTTATATTTTATTGTGGTTATTTTTATTTGTTTAAGTACCGGTATATATACAAATTTTAATTTTTAATTTCTGTAATCTATACAATTAAATATTAAATAATACCAATGATAGCATTTATGAAAACCCCATATGTATATATACATAATATTGTCGGTGTCCATATTATCAAGCTTCTGCTACGTATGAAAGTCTGTTTCAATCTTTTGGGCAAGCTCGGGTGCGCTCATATTCCTTTGGTTTCTATATTATAACTATTCTCCGTTACAATCTCTTCTTTCTCCTTTAGTTAATTATTAAATTCTTTCATATTTTATATTCAACTATTTTTACATGAGAGATTAATTTGAAACGGTTAATTCTTTTAAATTAAAAAAACTAAAGGTATTTTAGAGGAAGATATTTTTAAAAATTCGGCAATAAAGATCTGCCAGGTTGTATTGATGAGGATAAAACCTATCTTAAATTAACAACTTAATAATACACTGCTCTAGTGAGTTTAATCAAAATTTAGTTAGAGCCATTTTTGAGAAAATTGTAAAAATGTATAAAATCAATTATATAAAGAGCCACTTCCGGTTAGCTGATTTTGAAGAAAAAGTTGCTGTAAAATTTGAGGTATATACAAACCATAAATATACAATTTCACTTTTACACAACTTTTTGTTTTTGAGATAGACTATACACACACACACACACACACACACACACACACACACACACACACACACACACACACACACACACACACACACACACACACACACACACACACACACACACACACACACACACACACACACACACACGCACGCACGCACGCACGCACGCACGCACACACACACATACACACAGACCATTTAGTGGGACTTGGTTATTTGAACTCAGGTGACCGCAAAACATGTATTTATGTAGAAAACTCAGATTCGAAAATTTTCACGATTACAATACTTCCCCTTACTATATATTTCATATATAGGTAAGTGAAAGTAAAAATACAAGCAAACAAAATACGCAATCACATAAGAATCTGTTCTGTGCTTATAAGTAATATAATAATAAAAAATATCAGTATACGATGTAAACCAATTAAGTAAAAAAAATACCTTGATATCATAAATTTGATAAAGCTCAACAGCATACTGAATTCCAAGAATTCTGAAAAAAAAAATATTAAGTTGTAATAATATTAAATTGATTAAATCTTTTTTCTGATGTTTGATATACCTTCAACAATATTATATATGTCTTGATATATTAAAATTAAATAAAACACAGTGGTTCTAAGAACTTTTTTTTTGTTCACCCTCTACCTCACCATTTCTAGCTAATGGAAGAGAGAGGGGAAGGAATGTGTTCTGTAGAACCTGTTCTAATCAGAGTAGGAATTTCAAGATTCATTCAGTGTATCTGGCATGAAATAAATTTAAACTTCCCCAGGCTAGATTCAAACTGGCCCCACTATACTCAAGAATTTTTACATATTCAGCCACTATGGCCTCGGTAAAATGGACAAGGCCATACTTAGGAAAGTTACAGGATTAAACACAAATCTGTATGAACTCAAGTTGACAAAATCTCCTATTTGTAAAAGAAACTGCCTATCATATCAGCAAATACAATGTTTCGTTAATTAATAAGTATTCTAGACATTGAATCACGGACAGCAAGATGTACCAAGCTCTGTATATCAATCAATATACTGAGCTTATGGAATAGAGATTCAACTGTTTGAATAAATATTGATTACAATGAACTGTTTAAATATATTACATGGTACACACTTGAATTGAATAGGCTGTAGTACTTAAATCAAATCTCCCCCCCTCCAAAAAAAAAAAAGATCTCAAGGGGACCATAATTGATAGTGGAGATCAGTGCTTTAACAAGCAAAATGTCTAGTGTTCTTATTTTTAAAAAATCATGCAGTGGTAAATTAATAAACATTTTATGACATTCATTTTAAGCCCAGCAGGAATGTTACTTGATGGAATTAAGCACTGAATAAATCAATAGCATGAATAAAGAAACTCTAAAGCTTTGCTAAGAAGAATAGTGCCTGAGACACATTTCGAACACATAACATCATGACATTGGAATTGGAGGTAAGAAATTTTGAGACAATCTTGGAATCTACCTTGAAGTAGAAGATACTTTCTACTTCACCTCATGAATTATTAGATCTTTGAACAAGAAAGCATACCAAATTTACCTGTCTACAGGAAGATAAGCACCATAACAGGCAACCAATGTGCTCAGTCAACACTTACCAGAAATTATGCTTTTTATAAGTGAATCAAGTAAAACTAAAGCAATTAGAACGAAAAAAGATTAATATAAATTGCACGTACGAATAGAAATGTTTATCAAAAATTTCAATGCTTTTCTGTATATCATTTCTGACAAGTTGAGTTACTTTAACTGCTTGCTGAAGTACTTTTTCATTTGAAAAATCTTCTGGTTTATTATTTTCCAAAATATGATCATACCTAGAACAATAATAATTATTATAATACAAACTAACTGTAATATAAAAGTATATATTTTGAAGATAAAACTATCAAACTGTTTAATGGTTAGCTATCAAACATTTATTCACTTACAAATGTATGAATATAAAAAATCTGCAAAGTAGTTTTTGACCACGTTGATAAGGGATTTAATAAAGATTGATTTGGTAATTTGACGATGGTACAAATTTACTTTCTTTGAGGAATAAACCATTTGTTCCCAAGTTAATATCATTGAGTTTATAAGTAATTTAAACATAATACAAATATTTTAAGAGCGAAATGATATTTGAAATATAAATGTCAATGAATATTTACATGCATTACTTTTTGCCAGTCCCTGATGACTACCTTGAGGTTGCTGCCACTTACTTTCTTGGACTTTGTGTTTCGAAGTCATTAAAAATAAGAAAATATATTGGAATAAATTCGGAGGTTTTAATAACAATAAAAAAATTCTGTTTTTCTTTTGAAAATAATCTGACATTTTTTTGTTTGATGATGCAGCCTTAAGGTAATGTTTTGCTGGTACTGCCCACAGCAGCCACTGCCAACCGTTTATGCTTGTCTATTTCCCTGAAACTGCTCACTGTCATGTACAAATCCTCTCAATTTAACATCATTGTTTGAAATAATTTTAAATAAAAATGTTAACCTTAAATTTAATGGTTTTCATTTGTATCAGAAGGACAGCAATACGTATGAGATGGCAGGCTTTCGATCTTATTAAATTTTTTTAGAGGATGATGAAAGTGATAGTGTAAAAATTAAATTAAAACATAATTTAAACTGAAGGTCTCTAAAGTTGCATAACAATTTTTTATGACTTTCTTTAAGATGTATAAATACCTACATTTTCCATCAAATACATAAATATGCAAAATTAATTTATTATACTATTAAATAATATAATCACAAATTTTACATAATATTATATTTTGGATAACAATGTGCTATAGGGATGGTTAGGTATTCAGTCTTTTAGTATTGAACCTGAAACAATAATAATTTGTTTTAATTCAATTGAAATATGTAATTATTTACCATTCTGATGCACTCTGTTTTATTGTTTCCTTCAGTATAGAGACAATATCCTGTTCAGAGCAGCTAGATTCACTAAGCCACCCAAAAGATGTTTTGGGGAACAAGTCATATTCTTCAGGAACATTTAAACTTGATATGAGTGAAAGAACCCTAATAACATAATAAGGAATAAAAACATTATTACAAGGGCAGCTAAAGAGAGCTAAATAATGCAATATAGTTTTGTAGAACACAGTTTGTAAACTACTATTTTAAATAAAATATTAACTTTGAATTCAATTCCAGACAAAGTAGAAAGAGTTGTCGGAATACCAAAAACATTTATTAAAATATGCTAAGAACCTGAAACATATCACTTTCACAGATTAAAATCTTCTTGATAATCTGAGTAAGTAAATTATTTTATATAACCAAAGTAGGTACTCCTTAGGCGCAGGGATTCACAGGGGGGAGGGGGAGTCTTTCGGGCTGAAGCCCCCTCCCCAAAATGGTAAAATATAACCATTTTTTATCAAAAAAATAATCACTAAAAGTATTGTCGTTAATGTAATTACATTTAATAGGACTTCAAGAATCACTTATACACCATTTCATATAGGTAATTAGGATCTTCCTCCTTCTTCTAAATCAATAATCGTTTTATATATATATACATAAAAAAAAAAGGTTTTGGGCTGAAGCTCTCCAAAATTAAATCCTGGATCCCCTAGTGGATGTTTTTACATTTGAAAAGAAAGAGGTGTTAACAAGATCCTGTTGTATTTCAGTACACTTGTTGCTCAGAGTATCAAAAGTATTGGAGTTTTGGATTTAAGCATTAAATCAAATGCAAAGTACTATAATTTGGGGTTATTTGTACCCAGTAGAGAGTTACTTGGTCCCATTAAAAACAAATTTTCAAAAACTCCCACATCTCTTATTGTGAAATTATAGGGATAATTCATAATCCCTACAATAGGGAGCTGACTAGCATCAGGTGCTGAAGCACTTTACCATGTTCTTGCTAGTTTATGTAATTTAGTTTCAAATAATCTAGTGCCCAAGTAGTCCAAAGTTACAGTCCAGTCTTTACCTAACTAGATTAGCCTAAAAGACTACATAAATATTTTATTTCTTGAATCTCTGAAATATAGTGAAATACTCACTTTAAAATTGAAGTTAATCCTTCAAGAAAATTATTGTCATCTTGGGACAATTTTCTTAGTTTTCTAATGTGCTGGAAAAAGAAGGGAAGGATTCTTTTTGTGCTTTCCCAAAATAGTTTCTCCTGAAAAAAAAATTAAAACAATTTTTTTAAATCATTATTACTCTAATAATAGATAAAATATTTGATCTTATATTTCACAAATTTTATTTTGTTATTTTGATTTACACATCATGTGTAATTAGCATAAAGCCATCCTGAGCATATCTGATAAAATTTACACACATTTGCTCAAAACTACAATCTCTTTACATTAAATCCTCAACAAACTTTCATATTTTTATCACAAACAATTAGTTGCTTTTCAAAAATCACAATTATAAAAAAATGATTTTATTTGTCAAGTCCATTTTTCTTCTCAATAGTCAATAGAACATTAAAATTATGGGCCACGATGGTGGAGCGAGTTAAGTCGCCCGCAAAAATTTGATGCTACGAGCTTAAATCCTATTCCTGGGATTTAATAACAAAAACAAAGGTAAGAAATATAAATAAATTAAAATAAATAAGTGCAGTCCCTACTCGATTACTTTGACCACTATGGCGAGGATTCAATTCCCGCATGGGCATGGTAACGTCTCCACCTCCAGATTCACAGGAAGACAAGCGACCCCTGTATCTAACAACGAAGCTCCTTGGTCTTCCAGATTAGGAGTTAGACACAGGGATAATAACCCTTTTCCATAAAAAAACAACAGGATAGAGATGTCTGAAAAAGGTTGCCAAACATCCTGATGAAGAGGGAGTGATTTCTGATCGCGTTCAATTATTATTAACCACTTGCTCCCTGAATATCTAAATAAGAGAACCAAACGATCACAGCTATCACCTAGAACAGCCCCAATGCTGCTAGAAGACTAATGATTGATGCCAAATAAATCAAAATACATTAAAAAAACAAAAAAAATAACATCAAAATTATATTAAATATAAAACAAAACAAATAAAAATATTATAATAATTTTTATGGATATCCATTTTAGCTTATTTTAAATACTTTCAAACCAGTATCTGCTATTTTATAATCTAGTTATCACTAAAATAAGTAAAATATCACATTTTCAATTAAAAATTCATTTATCTAATTCATAATTTTTTGCAATTATAAAAATTAATTAATAGACCTTGTTATTTAAAAAAATTGTTTATTTTTACAAACATTTGCAACCCTAAAAGATGAAGGGAGATTTATTTGGAATTTATCGATATTTTTTTCTTCGCAGCTTCTTTTTTAATAAATTGTTTAGGGAAGTTTTATATAAAAAATTGTTTAGTAATTATAGTGTTTTTCATAAATGATTCATTAACTGTAGTAAATAATTTAACATTTCAATTTTAACTAAATAAAAGGCATAAATCCCTAATAAATTCTTCATTTGATTTTCTTTTTAATTTATTGCGTTCACTATTCTTAAATCTACACTGAAAACAGATTACCATGGACTGCTGTCTGGTATACCACTTCAGGTAATGACAGTGTTACCAAGGGCATTGAACTAACCTCAGTAGCTTGAAAATATTAAATTGTCTGCAAACAAGTCAGTAAAATAGCTATTATTGCAAACCATATATGTATTATTGTATAAAAACCACCCATGTAGTTATAAATATATGTCTAAGAAAATAAATATAATTAGACCTTACAGTCTGCAATTTTTCAAGCAGACATTTATACCTCGTGTTGATAAAATTAATTTGATAAAAATTATGTTGATCACTTGATCACATAATCTAGTGAGTGTTATGCACAACATCTAACTTTTATATTATTCTAAAATTATAATATATTTTACACTAAAATGCAGAAAAATAATAACAAAAAAATGAGATAAGTTATATGAAATATTTATTGTTAATATGCGCTAGTTTTTAAATAGAATTTAAAATATAGTACCTGTTCATTTGAATATAGACCACTTTTAAGTGTCTGAATAATTTTTTCAAGGGTTTTTAGAAACAGTGAGAAACAGAAGGGTTGATTAGTATGAAAACGGATGAACTCTAACCACCTCGCCATGTATTCATCAGATGGTTTCAGTCCACTTTGTGCAGTATGTTGTCTCAAAATTGTATTGGCTGGTTCAGGAAACTCTCCATCCCACTCCTTAGGATCAATCTGGAATTAATGTTTCATCTTTTTATTTCATTATAAATAAATATATATTAAAAACATATATTTAATTTGATTGTTTCTAAAAATTCTTTTTCTTACAGTCCAGTTAAATAAAATATTTTGTAAGAAAAAGTTTGTCTCTAATTTGAAACCCACATTTTTAATCTTTTCTCAGTACCATAAGTTAAAAAAAAAGAAGAAGATTTTTCTATATAAAAACGTAACAACAGTTAGATTTTCAGAAAATATTCTCATTTTTCTATCTGACAAGCACAAATATGGATTAATTTTTGGGTCAAGCAAACTCAATAAAATTATTGAGCTAAAAATAACAAAAACAATTTTTCTTTAAAGTAGAAAAAAGTATTGTTTTTTATAAATCACTACCCCTATACCTCCCTCTCAATAAGTAAAGTTGAGTAGATTTTAGTTGGAAAGAACAATACTTTCTAAGAAACATAATATTTAGGGTTATTCAGTAAAAAATAGAAATTTCAATATATTTCCAAACACCCTTTAATACAAATTGGCAAGCTAAGACTTGATATATATGTTTCACATTAGTTTCAATACTGATACCATTTTCAATAATAACGACTACACATTTTATTTTTTATACTATATATTGACTGGACTATTAAGGCAAAATTAAGACAAGAAATTAATTATAATTAATGATAGAAAAGTGATTAAATGTCATATGTAAAAGTTGAATTTTAAACACAGCATTACTATTAAAGGATTTGAGTGAGAGAGGGTTAAGTGTCATTGGGAGAGGAAATATGGCTTTAATTATTACTATCACAAACTGTTACAATGTAAAAATGGTGAACAAAATGGTCACAGTCCAAGAAAATCGTTGACAGAGAGGCAAATGTATGTTTTGGAAAGTATTCATGCTCATTAATTTGACTTAATCCTTAGCACACACAAACACACACACACACACACACACACACACACATATATATATATATATATATATATATATATATATATATAATGCAGTTACTTAGAGTAAATTAATAATATTTATAAAATTGAATATGTTTAGGCTCATTTGTGGGTGCCATAAATGTGAGAAATGATATAATGTGGGCATGAAATAATTTATGAACCATCAGAGTTTTAACACGAAGAATGGCAGATTTGTGTTAATTAATAATTATAACATAAGTAATACTAAAAAGCAGTGAATCAGATTTTTATGATATAATTTGGTTTCTTACATTTTGATTTTCAACTTCATGTAGTAAAAGTAATCGGATTAAGTGTCTTCCCTCTTGAAATGCAACTGCACTATTTTTTTCTGAGCCAAAATTTAATTTCAGATGAATTTCTCCTCTTGCTTTCGATTTTTTTTCTAAGGGGTACCACTTTTCATGTCCTAAAGAAGGTATACACTGAAATAAAAATAATTAACAAGTTATATAAAATTTAATTAAATAAAAATTTACAATATTAATAAAAATACAATATATACAATACAATTGTTAAAATTACAATAACATGTATTTACAATATTAATCACAAATTGTTAATTGTTAATTGTTAATTGATACTTGATCGAAAATAATAATAATAAAAGAAGGAAGTAAAAATATAAATAGGGCAGAAGATTGTAAAATAAGAAAATTTCTGGAATCAATTTACATAAGTAAAAATATAGTCAATTTCAAAACTAATATAAAGGGGATTAAGCAATACTATGTTGATATAATTAATAAATTAGATATTTAAATAAATATAACTAATAATTATTTTTTGGCTAAATTATTATTATTTAGGAAACTTTAAGTAATACAGTATTCTTAATCCTTAGAAGCATAGTAATGACATGAAAGTAAAAAAAAAAATATTTTTTTTTTATAGGTTTACATAATCATATTTAAGCACAAGTGTTATTCATTAATAGTGATTGTTTAAAAAAAGATATTGTTACATAATATGATATTAGTAATATTGTTATTAATGTAACAAATATTATAGACTTGAAAATGGGAAAAGTTGCCCAAAACGTTATGAGATAAAAAAATGAGAAATAATTGAAATCAATTTTTGTGAAGTATAAAGGGTTTGTTAAAGGTGTTACTTCCTTGGAATAATAATATTATATATAAAAAAATGCTAGAAATTAAAAATAATGACAATAAATTATAAAACAAAGGCCATTTTAATGAGAGAGTTGATATTACATTAGAACTCATATATTAACTCTGAAATTAACTGTCACAATATATAAAACATCGTGTCTATTTTCAATGATGAACAATGTTTCACAGAATCTTTTTTTTAAATATAGTTTCCAAACAGCAGATCTTGTAACATCTATGATAGCTATAGCAGAAATTGACAAACTTAGTGACCATAGAAATATAATATTATTAAAAATATTTTAAATGTTTACCTTTAAAGGAATATTTACATAGCCTATCATTTCATTATCATGTTTTCCTGTCGATGCTGTAACAGCTATTTCTTTCATCAATTTCCTTAAACCTTTAATACCTTGCACACTTGTAATTTTAGTCATTTTTTCTTTAACAGTTTCCGCTGGATCGAAATCCCTAAATAAATAACATTATATTAATTTGATGAACAGAACAAATTATTTTTTATTAATATAACATATTCTACTTACCATACTTCTAAGATTAAAACATCATCTGCAGTACTTTCAACTGGTCTAAAAATGTTTTTTCATTATTAATTTCACAAATTAGTAAATGTAATTTTATTAAATATTATGAAATGCCTATTAATTAATAAATTGATTATTAATATCATCATAAAGATCTTATTAGTTATTAAAAAAACTATAATGTAATATTTTAACAAATGATAAAGCTGTATAATAAATGATTAGATGCTATTTTCAATGTAATAGTATAAACAAGTGATAAGGATGGAATTTTCAGAGAAGAAATCCATAAGACGAATTTCCAATTGATTAACACTATAATAATTGTTTATTAATGAAAAATTGTACTATACATTTAAGTTGTAATTTCAATTAGATAAAGATGTCTAAAAGTGTGCATATATTTAAAAATGAATAAGGATATTTCTCATTGATTCTTATTTTATTTGTTTTAATTAAAATATCCTCTTTTTTTGTTTGTTAAGTATTCTCTTGTTTGTTAGTAAATTTTAAAAGCAAACAACAAGTATTCTTTATTTGTAATAAATTATTAGCTAAAGAATAGTTAACATGAAGAATACTCATAGTGTAAACCAACAGTTATTTATACTTTTCTTAATTTTAATCCAGTAATATTCTGTTTGACAATGGAAAGACATCACATTAAACTAGAAGTTGACATTATTATCGTGTGGATGAGTAGACAAGGATAAGATAAAGTGGATATCACAGATGCAGATGGCATCTCCCAGAGTGTTGTCTCCTGGGCTTTAGCCATAGGAGACCTGTTAGTGTAACTCAGTGTCATAAAGACACCAATAGATGACAGAAATATTGTTTTCAATGCAAGAAACAAGCCTCTTCTATTGTCAAAAAGAATCTTTTGCCAAGGTCCATACCAATATAAACTATTCGTAATCATTTGTGATGATACAAATTGCAATTTTGATATATTAACAGAGGAGTCGTGTTTTTGTGTTTACAGTGACAGTAGGGCATCGAAAAGTCTACCCAGAACAGGGGATGAGTACAATACCACAGTTTGTGTTTCGTTCATGGCAGACTGGAGGTGGGAATGTGATGGTATTGGCTGGGATCTACTTAGGAAGATGGACTCTACTCCATATTGTGAAAGATAATCTCATTGCTATTTGCTATGTTCAAGAACTTATAGAGGAATATATTCCTCAATCTGGGGCCATAATTAGCCCATATTTCCATTTTCTTGATGAAAATAAGTGACCTCGTAGGGGAAAACTTGTTCATCAATGTCTTGAAAATCTGGATATTTCACATCTGCTGCATTTTCCCAAGATCTCACATTTAGCACATGTGAAATGCACTGCACAGGCTTTTTGACCACCATCTGCAGTTCCTTAACCTTCAGCAACTGAGAAAAGTATCACCATGTTTCTGGGATGAAATTTCTTGTGAAATCAGTGACAACATTATAAACAGTATGCCCAATAGCTGCAGGGAGGTCGTGTGTGACAAAGGATATGACGCTAATAATAGATTTTATAAGACTTTTACAATTTCCAATAATAAAAACAAGATCACAAAAACATTTAATTTCAGTTGTTTTTTAAAAAAAAAAACATTTTTAATAAAATTTCCCGAGGTCAAATACAATCTTATTTGTATTAATTTTCAATGTATTTTATAATAAAATGGAATAAAAGTTCTTGGTAGAGTGAACCTCATACATAACTAACAATATTCCTATTCAATTTTAAGCAGTATATATATATATATATATATATATATATATATATATATATATATATATATATATATATATATATATATATATATATAGTAATAATATAGTAATGTAGTAAAACTTTTTCAAGAACTTTTATTCTATTTAATATAAAATACATGGAAATTAATTAGTTTCAATTAGTTTCTTCTTAAATGATACACTGCATAGTTTTTAAATATATACAAAATGCTTGTGTGTGTATATATATATATATATATATATATATATACACACACATGAAACATAATCTCATTGTAATTTGCTATGTTCAAGAACTTATAGAGGAATATATTCCTCAATCTAGGGCCATAATTAGCCCATATTCCCATTTGCTTGATGACAATCTGTGACTCTATAAAATATTAATATGTATGTATGTATATATATATATATATATATATATATTAAACCGATCATATATATATATATATATATATATATATATATATATATATTAAACCGATCATATATACATATATACATATATATATATATATATATATATTAAACCGATCATATATACATATATACATATATATATATATATATATATATATATATATATATATTTATATATATATATATATATATATTTTTTTTTTTTTTTTTTTTTTTTTTTTTTTCCCTACGTGGTAACCCCACACAAGGATCGTTTATTTGATTTTCCTTCATGCTCCATGCCTTAAAGACATACTACATGAATTACATTTGTTTACAATTGTTTTTTTTTCTAGTTTCACATGATTTACATTTTTAGTTCAAATTTATATACATTAACAAAAAAAAACACAAAGAATAAACACACAAAAATTAAATCGGAAAATTAAATATTAAACACACAAAGTCAATCCAACAAAGCCAAAAAGAAATCACCCACGCTGCCCATCCCTGGTTAGTAAGTCGAAGTCGATCGATCTAATAAATCTAAGAAAGTCTGTCTTGAATTCAGTAAATAACTTTTGTTCCGTCTCAGGCCAATTTCCTCTTTTGATAATTATGCTTTTTATTAACTCAAACCGCTGTCTGTCAAATCGTTTACATTCATATATTATATGTTTAAAATTTTGAACCTGTCCGTCTTCATCACATAAGTCTGTTTGTATAATGTTGAATCTTTTAAGATATTGTTTTGTATTCCCATGTTCCGTAAGTACTTGCGTAAGTTTGTAGTCATTACTGTGAATGTGTCTGTAATTGTGAATTGAAATGTGTGGTATAAATCTGTGTAAGCTTGGTGACTTAGCTGAGGTCACCCATATGTGATCCCATCTTTTGATGAAATCCAACTTTAAATTCATATCAATATACGATAAAGGAGCTTGATGATACGATGGCGGCAAATCGCTTTTAGCTGCTTCTTTTGCAAGGCAATCGGCTCGTTCATTGCCCTCAATCCCACAATGTGCTTTTACCCATTTTAGAGTCACTACTTTACATATATATATATATATATAGATACAGAGTTTGATGTCCTTATGGCGTTACACTGTTGGGGCTGTCAGTGTGCTGCCCGGCTTGGGGTATTGATGCTCAATTAAAAAGCTGAAGAGGATCCCATTATTTATGTTAAAAAACAGGGATCGAAACGTTTGAATATATATATATATATATATATATATGTATATATATATATATATATATATATATATATATATATTATATATATATATATATATATACACATTTTATATATATTTAAAAACTATGCAGTGCCTCATTTAAGAAGAAACTAATTGAAACCATACAGATTAATGCAGTTTAGTTAGGAGGAAAATTTCAATTTATCTCTCTACTTCTATTAATCCTATATTTACATATTGTAATATTAAGTAGTTTAAGAAAAAAAAAAATTAAATTTATTTAGAGTTATAAGTTTGAATCATACTCACAGAGAAAAACATTCCTGCCATAGTGGGTTTAATGTTTCAGGTTTAACTGAAGTGTTATAACGATGAGTAGATTTAGATGTTAAATATAATGTACAAAAAGGATCACTAAAGCCTGTAAATAAAAAGTATAACTTTTAATGAATTATTATATAAAATTATGATTAATATTCTCAAATTGTAAAGTAATCTCACTGTGTAATTAATTTTTTTCATAATGTTATAAAGTCTACAGCAATTTTATTATTAAATGAAATGCAAAATTCAGCTTTGTTAAACATAACCTCAGAGAGACTCAGACTACTTTTGTAAGGGAGAGAGAATATCCAGAAGAAGAGAGCTATTGTGGAGAAGAACTGATGTTTCCTGAAAAGTAACAGGGTTTTCTCTATATTCTTTCTCCCCTGTAATAGTTGTGCTAAGTCTCAAGAACAGAGTATATTGAAGTTAGATCATGTCTTAGTTACTATGTTAGATTATGGCAACTAACAAGTTGCCAGAAAGTACCTGGTCATACTTATTTTTTCAAGACAGCTAAACCTTTGTGACACAGGAATTTCATCATGGCATGGAAGAGCTAATTATATTTGGAAAGTTGATCTGGCAGGTGAAAATGACCATGAAAAGCAGCAAATACCTTGTGCTAATAGGCCAAGATCTTCCCAAGGAAATGTCAAACCTGCTTAAACCCCTATCTACACAGTGATTCCATATGGAGCAGTCCACAACAAATGTAAATGAAAATCTCGATACATATGAAAGGAGAATCTGATATACTGTCCAATACTTGAGGGAGATCCAGCCAAATATGCACCAATTAGAAACTCTGTAAGGGGTACCAAAATATTAATGTGGTAAAGTTTCTTAAGCTTGGGAGAATACATCCGGCCGATCATATAGGAATGATAAAAAACTGAGATTCCCAAAAGTTTTAATAAAATAGTTCCCATATTGCGCCCACAGAGTTGGAAGGCAAAAAGCAAGTTTGCTGGATGGAGTGGCAGTAGATGGTAGAATGCTTCTTGACAACCAAAATTGGATTGTTGTAGCACAAGACACACTCTGTCTTGTGAATATCCACACTGGAGAATCAATAATGGATTATTGCACCATTATTATTATAATAATCCATATTTTGTTACTTTAATAGAATGTTTTTCAAGCACTTGATGTACTTATAGATGGTGTCTTCATAGTAGTTAAACTCTAATAATTTTGCTATTTATACAACTTATAACAACGTTTCGAGCTACTTTGTTCATTTTCAAGTTATCGAAACCCAACGAAAATTCCGTAAATTCCAAATATTCCCATTATAATGAACGGCTATGGGCCGGACCTAATTCCTGTGAAGTTAATCAAATTATGTTTTCCTGTCATCTTTCATGTCCTACTGCATATCTACATTTTTTTTTTTATAAAATTCCAGTTTCCCGTCAGCTTCGAAAAAAGTTATTGTCCGCCCACTGAGCAAAGTTCCGGTTCCCTCCAAAGTTTCCGATTTCAGGCCCATGTCCATTCTCTCCACTCTTTCAGAGCTTCTTGAAAGACAAGTCCATTAACAGCGTAATATCTTTCTTAACCGAAAGCTCCCCTCAATCCCATCCAGTCTGGTTATCCAACCAGTCCGCTTTGCTGAAAATTTCCCAGGATCTTCACCTCTCTATAGACAAACAGAAAATATCTATCTTAGTTCTCATTGATTTTATAAAAGCTTTCGATTCCGTTAATCACGAAATTCTCGTTACCAAACTCCGAAACCTTTCCATATCAAATAGTGCTCTAAAGTGGTTCCATTCTTTTTTATATCAAAGATCCCAAAAAGTCATCATTCCCAATAAAACACGTTCCTCCCCCCTCTCACTAACTCTAGTGTTCCTCAGGGATCTTCGCTCTCTCCAACTCTTTCCCTCATCTACATTAAAGACCTTTCTGATTCTATCCATCATTCACAATACCATTTATACGCCGACGATCTCCAAATCTACCATTCCTTCCATTCTACCTAGATGCTTAAGGCGATCCGAAGATATTGTCAGTATTAATACTGGGGCAGTGAGCAAGGATTTAGAATTGAATGTTGCGATGACCAAAGCCATTCTCATTGGTTCCAAACATCTGATTAATCTCATTCCTTGTTATCCACTACTGTACCTCGATGGGATACCCATACGTTTCCACACTTTCGCAAGAAACCTTGGGATAATGTTTGATCAACATCTGTCCTGGAATAATCACATTTCTCAAATTATCCGAAAGTCCATTGCTACCCTGAAACAGTTCCTGAGATTCCGTGACTCTAAGCCTTTTAAAATCCACCAGCTCCCAGTTTCCTCTCTCATTTCCCCCACTTCGATTATGGCTGCCTTGTATACGGTGGACTGTCTGGTGTGCTTGACATCAGATTAAAGAGACTAATGAATTGTTTCATTAGATTTATCTTTGCAGTCCACAGTTGCAATGCCTAGTTGAAGTGATTCTATCCAGTTTTCCGACGGCAATATTTTCTAGCTGTATTCAATTTCCGATTTTGTTGAGTTCTTTACTCCTTGTTCCTCTGTTCATTCGTTCAAAACGAGATCCCAACCCTCAAATCTGTTTATTCCTACTTATAAAACTGTTTCCATTAAAAAATCATTCGTCATACGTGCTACCTCGTTTTGGAATTCCCAAACTAACTTATATACGAAAATCCTCATCCTTGACCTCATTTAAACACGATTTACTTTTCCATCTCCTCAGTAATCAATCTTCCGAATATATGTAAAAATAATATTATTTTGTATTTTAGAGATATCAGCCACATTTTACTGATATCTTGCAGATATTTACGTATTTGCCACATTGCTTTTTTTTTGTAAAAATACTTGAAATCACTGGTATCTTTAAATTAATATGTCTACTTCAAGATCATATATCTACTACAGTGTCTTTTTTAAATTTTAATATTAGGGTTAGACAAGTTTGTAAATTAATTTATTTTTAATTGTATTCTAATGCCAGATAATTGTCATTTTGTTGTTCATAGTTAGGGGACTAAATCTCTCCGAATATAGTTCGCTTTCTTCTTTTCTTATATTATAATTTAAGAAATACAGTTCACAAATATAAAAACCAAATGTTTTTATAATACTATTAATTAATTTTTAATTATGGTTTTATAATAATTAATAATTTTACATAATAAACCAGAAAATGGATTTTTATTTGATTTTTTTAATATAAAAGTTCATACTTTTATACAATGTGCATACAAATAATTAATTCATATAATTTTTTATAAATTTGAATTTAACTAAATAATTCAATCATTATTATATACAATAATGCTTCACAGCAGTAATGTACTTTCGTAAAAAAGTTAAAAGACCTACATTTGTTACAGTTAATGTAAAAATGAACTCACCATTAGCATCTTTAGGAGCTAAATCCCTTGCTTTCACAACTTGTACATCAAGAACTATGTTAGGGGCCTGGAAAAAAAATTGATAGATGTAAGGTATTTTCTGTACTTATAATGTATTGTAAAATTATAATAAAACATAATTATTTCAAAAGATCATATATATATATATATATATATATATATATATATATATATATATATATATTTTTTTTTTTTTTTTTTTTTCAGTTGGCACTACAGACTGCGAGTCAGGTTTCCTAGACCACATCCCGATTCCCGATTCAAAGTACGGTATCAATCCTATGCCGGGTCGGTGTGAGTTGCCTCCAGTAGGCTGACGGACTCACATACTCGGAGGGGGGAGGAGGGGAGGAATCTCGGGCATCGTGACTCTCCTTGGTGGAAGGTCACCCATCCCAGTGCTAGCCATGCTCGGTGGTGCTTAACTTTAGCCCGCAAGGCTACCCCAGCCCCATATATATATATATATATATATATATATATATATATATATATATATATATATATATATATATATATATGGGGCTATAATCGATTTTAACTTTATCGAATGTTTCGGGCATACAAATCCTTACTACATTCACTGATTTTTTGGGGATCCCTTACTAAAATAGAATATTGTATTCCTTCTGGCGGTCAATGAAATCAAAAGCTTTTTCTAATCGATATATAGCTCTAACATATGCCGTAAAAAAAATATTTGATCAATAGTTAAACGTTTCCATCTAAATCTGCATTGGTGGTCTCTATTTACGAAATAAAATTCCCCGATCGTGACGATAAATATATTAAACAAACATCACACTACCTCTCTAGAAGAATTTATACACATGAATATAGCTGTATATATATATATATATATATGATATAGCTGTATATATATATATATGATATAGCTGTATATATATATATGATATAGCTGTAGGTTTATAAAACTCTTTACTAATTATAATACTCTTTTATATGATTTTTCCGAAAAGAAAAAGATCACATAAAAGAGCATTATAAAGAGTAAAGAGCTTTATAAACCTACAGTTATATACAGGATGTCCCGTAAGTATTAGTAAATGTGTACAGGAGTAATAGCAGATCTCAAGAGCTACGAAAAAAAAAAACATATAAAAAATATGTCAAATTTCAGCAAAACAGTAGGAAATCTAAGTTTTGTGTTTTTTGAAGTAACTCGTAGTTTTTGTTGGATAAGAAACGATAACTAAAGAAATCTTTTATTAAAGTAATTAACAATTGCTACCCTGTAAACTAAATAAAATTTAATTCAAATTAAATTAGAGTTTGTTATGTTTTAAATCCTTTAAAGGAGGCTCTTGAGCGGCTAAATTAAGCTGTTTTAAAAAAAAATTAATTATTCGCGTTTTTTTTTTTTTATAGTCATCCGATTAAACTGTAGATATCACATTTTTAGAAAAACTTCCTCCTTCAATAAGCAGTAAGTCAATATTAATCAAGCTGAGGTCATTTCGGCAAAAATTTGAGATCTCAAGTTGTGTAATAAAATTATGTTATTTTCTATCCTGTCACCTACACGTAACAATGTTTTCAGCAAAAATTACCATAATTAACTATAGCAAAGCTTCTATTTCTTGTTTTTTCATAATCTGATATATATTTTAATAAATATAGTTGCCTTAATACACTTTTTATTTATAAAGCTAAGAAAATTAAAATAATGGATTTCCAAATATTTTTCATCTGAAGTGGTTATAAAACTGTGCTCTTCTCTGTCAAAGGAATTGATCTATATTTATAAGAGACAAACTTAAGGTTTATAGCGCTAAAATTTAAAAAGAAACCTGCAGATTGCTTCAATTATATTAAGGAATAAGTAAATATTACGGCTACAAACTTTGTCAATTATAAAATTACAAAAGTACAGCACAATTATAAAAAAAACATCAATATGGTTTCATACCCCCACATGGTAAATTTTGAACTAATACTAAATTAACAGCAACCAATAAAATTAATAAAATAAGAACACGTATAATATACTTCTAAATATGCTTGTAACCAAGATTAAGGAAGCTCTGAAAAAAACAAAAAAACTCGACTCTCTTTTGTTTCCTCTGGCTGATTACTAATTCATATTTTAGCATGTGCATCTACATCTTATATCTCTTGTATCTTGACTATCTTTTCTTGATGTTTAGATGTGGTATGTCATAATATTGTATATAGAATAAGTATCTTTTTTGTTATTTTTATTATCTTTATTATCTTAAATATCTTCCTATTTATCTTCAATTCTATATAGTAATTATGTTTAAATTCTCTCTTTTCCCTTGTAAATTATTTCTTTTTATTGTACATAGTATTAATTCTGTAAATATTTCTTTCTTTAAGTAGATCTGTTAACCTTTTTTGCTGCTTTATCAAAATATCCAACCTAACCCCTTCTTACCTGAGCTAGCATGGTAAAATAAACGATTAATCATGGTAAAATAATAGGTAAGTATTTTATATTCTCTATAATTATCTCTTTAGAAATGAAAGACTAGTAAAGCCAGGCGCCCAACAAGTAAAAATTCCTATGGAAAATTATATTCATTAAAAATTGTTTTATTATCTTTTTATTTATCCTTTTTTTTTTTTGGTCATATGCTGTCTAAATCATGTTGATTTTAATAAGAACGATTAGTTTACTTTTGACAAATCATTTTGCGCGTATATTATGTTTTTGTGCTTCCTATACCGATCATTTCTAGAATCGAATTTTTTTATTGCTCCTTTTCAATATCTAGAACTTATACATCATCAAAATCAAATTTATGTTTGTTCTTGATAGGCAATCAGAAACAAACTCGGACTAGTGGCAAAGGCCGTTTTATTTTTATTACTTTAAATGCTATATCCATGTGTATAAATTCTTCTACAGAGGTAGTGTGATGTTTGTTTAATATAATTTTATTTCATAAGTGGAGACCACCAATGAGAATTTAGACGGAAACGTTTAATTATTGATCAAATATTTTCTTTATGGCATATGTCAGATAAAAATTACAGTACAACGGTTAGTGTTGCCTGAAATAGGTCTTGGTCTTGCACTTTGCTAGACCAAAACCAAGGCCGCCTAACAGTTGCAAAATCAAGACGAGGACTGGTAAAAAAAAAATCGATTTTTTAAATAAAAATTAAGGCAAAATAGTAACTAATACTCGACAACTTTAGTTATTATATCTTAATAATTGGTATAACCAATATACTCTTGCATGTAACTCCTCTAATTTTTCATTCGGGATTAGTTAGGTTTCTCCTATCTAAAAAAAATACAGTAATGTCTCTAAAGAAATAAGCTAATGAGTAACTGCAAGACTGTTTCGAGACTCTTGCGCGAGACCAAGACAATGACCAAGACTGAGTTTGCAAGACTCAGTCTCGGTCTTGCATTTGGGTAACACTAACAACGGTGTTGTTTACGAGATTTATATCGATTACAAAAAGCTTATGATTCCATTGACTGCCAGTAGCAATTCAAATTATATTTGAGTAAGAGATCCTCAAAAAATCAATGAATGTAATGAGGATTTGTATGTCCGAAACATTAGATAAAAATAGAATCGATTATAATTTATCCGAGAAATTTGAGGTTCATTAGAGCTTAAAGGTTGATTCCCTTTCACTGCCCTCTTTGACTTGGCATTAGGACATGCCAATACAGAGATGATACATACCGAAAAAGGTTTGAATCTGGGTAGAACAATATCTCTGGTTGGGTATGCTGATGAATTGGAACGGTTAAGCGAAGACACGGAAACAATAAAACTAACTATAACAGCGTTAATGAAAGCTGGTAAAGAAGTGGGTCATGAAATAACTACGGACAAGACAAAATGTATGATTAGCAGCAAATAATTCGACAGTTGTGAGTTACAGATGTTGAAGGAAATACGTTTGAACACGTATAGAAGTTTAGGTATTTAGGATCTACGATAACATGAACAAACGAAATTGAAGAGAGGGAGTTGCGAAACTACTTACCTTGCGGCTGATGTCCCGGAACTTAAAAATTAGAATTTACAAAACCATTATTCTTCCTCTTTATTCGTGGTATGAGCGAAACGTGGCCGCTTACATTAAGGGATGAGCAACATCTTAAGGTTTTTTAACATAAAGTATTGTGTAGAATATTTGAACCTAAGGGTGATTCAATCAGAAAATGTAGCCGGTTACTCAAGGCTTAATTGTGCAAACTGTATCCGGTTAATATAATTGAGATGATAACGTTGCGGCGAATAAAATGGGCATGTATAATTACTGGGCTTAGTAACGAAAGAGTTCCTAAGAATTTAATATACGCAGTGCATACTGGTAAGCGTTCTAGGAGTAGACCGAAGCGAAGGTGGGAAGATTGCGTTAATGCTGATCTGGCGGGGTTGGGTTTGGACGACTCCCATGGTAGACATCGATTGGTAATATCGGCATCGAACCTTTGGGTTCACTAAGCCCTATTCTTATTGTTATTTCGTAAATTATGTTTGAAGATTTGTCAAGGTGATTCAATGCTTTAGCTGGGATAAAAGTGTTTTTCCAAGACTCTTATTTCACTAATATGTTAACATTGTGGCCATGGAAAATTCTTTTTATTTTAGTAGCTAATATTTTTGGAATTTCTTAGAGGAATAATTGTGTGGATTAAATCGTCTATATTGGTAAAACCAAATATAATCGACTCTCGACAATTCAAAATCCAAGAGACTACAAAAAAAATTATATTATCGAATTATCGAGACTTCGATTTATCCAGAAGTTTGAATTATCGAGAAGAAAGAAGAAAAAATTCGAATTATTAAGTGTTTTTATTATATTTTTGAGAATATGTATGAGCTTACATAAATTGTATATATAAGTAGCTTCATGTAAAAAATGTTACTCGAAAAATTATTAAGAGGGGAAGAAGTCTACTTCGAATTATAGAACATTCTCTCCCCCCCACCCCATCCTTGTTACGAAAAGGATTTCGATTTATCGAGCTATCAAAATAAAGTATTTTTTTTTTTTTCCATTTACCGAAGTCTACAGCTGAAGAGTTCAAATTGTAGAAAAATTCGAATTATCGAGAGTTGACTGTTAATATCACTACTCTACAATTTCACCTCTCTCTATTCTATAGAGATAATAACTAAAACTTGAAGTGTCAGAAATTGAATAGTTGAATTCAGTGAATTTAGATTTTCAACAATTTTGTCATAAGTTTGATTTGAACTTAATTAAGTATTGTTTCTGAAATTCTGAAAAAAATTCTATAAACCAGATTTTTTTTTTGTAACCGTTTCTTAGGCCCTAATCACAAACAAATATTGGTGCTCTGGTCGAATTTCACTGGAAAATAAACAGACATGAAAATAAAATGTAGATATTTTTTTGAAATATTCAAAAAGAAATCCTCTTCATTCTAGTGAAATATTGAAACGTAATATTTATTTATTGTGATTATAATTAATCCGCAATTTTCATTCCTAGATGTTCAAATTCCGTTGGATTATTATCTGGTTCTCCCTTGAAATTTGAGTTACGGGAAAGCCTTGTTAAATTATAGCATGGTATTCTGTACGAAAAACAAAATGCGAAAAATGTAATGTTAAAGTAGATATCTGGGGTTGAAAATTCATTAAAAACTTCCATTTTAACAGTTCCCGTGAAACTTTTTAGGAAAAAAAGTTCCATATCTTTGGTAAAAGTTTAACTATTATTTATTCGATTTCATAAAAAAAAAGTTTCGTTAAATGAAAAATAAACAGTATTTGGATTAGATCAGAGTTACAATTTGTCTTAAATGAATTACAAATGATTCTAATGTGTCGTTTGTTCGAGTAGCTATGAATAAAAGACATTTTTCAGCTCCACTTTTCAGCGAAATAGACGGAATTTTTAAATAAAAGTTTTTTTAGAAATAAAAGTTCTGTAAAACCTTTACTTGAAAAGTTGCAAGGAAAAAAGTTATAGTTATAAAAGAACTGAAAAAAAAAACTATCTGCAATAAAAGATCTTGTGATACAGAAATATTTTAAACATATAATTTTTTTTTTTTTTTACATTTCAGGCCCTTGTACATATTACTTGGAATCAGAGATTGGTAAATGCGGGAGTACCGAGTAGGAAGTATTTTACTCAAATTGAATCACTATTGGGAATTCAATGACTACTTAAGTAAATCGTTTGACATCAACTGAAGTATTAATTAAATTTCTTGGTGCTCAAAAAAAGGTCAGTATTTGTCCATCTATGCTTCAAATACTCATAATATGGCATTTGCTCAGCCAGACTAGCTTATACAACACTGTGCAGTACTGTATAAGGAAAAGAAATAATATAGATTAGTTGAAAAAGTATAGTAAAAATTATATTAAATTAAATATTATTTATTATATCATTATATTATATTATATTATATTTATTATATTGAATATTAAATTGATTTTGGCATGAAAAGAACTAATGAAAAAAAATAAATAAATAAATACCAACTCAAATATAAGTTGGAAAATACATGCATTACCTGTTTTTTCTCTGCTTCCTTGCATGCCGATTTATGTTTATCATCATCAATCTTAAATAAATTCTTGACGTAGCCGAAGAGTGTATTTTTATCGACTGAAGCATCAGCGCCAACACTATGAAGAATTTCATAAATGACTTCTTCATAAAGTTCATCAATCTGAAATGAAATTAGATGACTTAGACAATTTGAACAGTTAATAAAATAATATGTATCCAATTATTAAATAGCGAAACCAAATAGTTTAATTACGCAAGTCAAAATTGTATGTATTAACAACAAAAAAAATGTTAAAAGAATAGTAGAAGCTCGAAACAGTGATTTTCAGGCCATGGATTTCTTTGATGTCGAATTTTAGGTTTTTAAGTGACTAAGATACTTCCCCTCAAAAAAAAAAAAAAATAAAATAAAATAAAACAATAACAAAAACAAAAAGGTATGTGCTTAAACCACATGATATAAGTGAAAACACCAACAAGGTGGTTAATATTAATAATATGAAATATAAATATTTTTACTTTCACTTAGATATGTCTATATGTAATATATAGTAAGGCAAAGTATTGCGATCGTGAAAATTTTCGAATCTGAGTTTTAAACGGAAAAACACGTTTTGAGGTCCCCTGAGTACAAATAACCTAGTCCTGCAAAATGGTCTGTGTGTATGTGGAAAAATGAAAAGTAGCACGAAACTGAAATTGTGTATTTAAGATTTTTATATATTTCCAATTTGACAGAAACATTTTCGTTAAAATCGGCTAACCGAAAGTACCACTTTAGATCAACGATAAAACACATTTTTACAATTTTCTCAAAAAAGGTTCTGACGATTTTGATTATTCTCGGTGTATCATTGTATAATTAAGTGATCTTTAATGTAATTTAGGTATTATCCCCATTGATGTCACTTTACAGGGTTTAAATGCCAAATTTTCATATACGTCTTCCTTTAAAGTACCTTTAATATGGATTATTTAAAACAATTAACACTCTTTTATTGACAGTGGCAATACTAAAATGGCTAAAAATGAAGTTTGAAAGAATATGATAATTGGAAAGTGGAGAAAAAAAAAAATGCTTATCCAGGTTAAAAATTAATCTCCGGAAATAACAGTTAGAATGTATACGTATAATATATCGTTGGAAAGCGTAGAATTTTAAAAAACACAAAGAAATAATGTTGTAGATGGTAACGAAGGCTGTGGAAGGTGAAGAAAACAATATAAAAAATAATTTCGGAAAACTAACATTATTTAATGTAAATCACATATTTCCAAGGAAATTAAATGAAATCTTCTTACTAAATATAAACTTTTAATTTTTTTTCTAAGTTTAAAAAAAATTATTTAAAATCCAACGAATCAAGCCAATGCCATTGTTTAAAATACTATTTCATTGTACTTGTGTGAAGGAAGAAGTGAAATATAATAATATTTCATGGATATTTTTATAACCTTAAATAAATTTACTTTAATTAAATAACTCTAGATATGATATTATATTTAAATAATTAGGTATCTATTGGCCGTTTATTCCAAAAAAATCATCAAGCAACCTTATAGAAAATTAAATTAGTAATAATAATTTGATAAATTTCCCTTTGTGGGATCCCAACATTATCCACTTACAATTAGTGTGAAAACTTTTGACCTATCAATGACAGGCAATAAAAATTTCGTAATATCATTTTAGTAAACTTTACAATGGAAAATAACAGTTTAATAACTAATAGTCCTACAATCCATAATCATTTATAGGTTAAATATTCAGATGTACTTTCAAATCTCTCTAGGCATACATTAGCCTTTCGGTTGACAGAATGACTAACTCCAATTTCAATATTCTTTATTATTAATTGTAGTGATATTTCTTGTCTCAAAATTTATACCTTTATAAATTTACCACAGTTCTATACCACACACTGTAATCACTTCTCTGGAATCAACTTACTCACACTCTGTATATAATTTTTCCAACTAGAAATATCACTAAAACGAAATTGGTCAAAATGTTGAAATTGGAGTTAGACATTCTGTCAATTGAAAGGCTCAGAGACTGAAGTATGTGGTTTATAAAAGCAGATGGAGAAACTAGATTTTTATTACCTATTGTCGATTTGATAAATATACTTTATGTAATTTTAATGCTCTTTATGATTTGTAAGCTTTAATCTGTAGATCCGTTTAAAATTCACTTAATAACAATTATAATAGCCCAACATTGCCAGAAAATAATTTCTATTAATAGTAGAGCGGTAAGTGAATGTTGTGCGCACCAGATTTTTTTGTTATATGTTCACAAAGTAATAACATTTATAATATTTACACTTATAATTGTGTATAAGAATGTGTGACAAGTAATTTTTCTCTTTTTTTCTTTTCTTTTAATTTTTAATTTTTACATTGTATTTTTTTTTTCCTTTTTACAAGTATTTTTCCATTTCTTTCAATGTATATATGTTTACATATATTTATATTCTTATTTTATTTTATTCTTAGCTTGTATTTTAATTTGTATATAAGAATGAATGTAAGCATAGAGCCATTTACAATTATAATTATGTATAAACTACTATTTGCTCAATATTTAAAGATTAATAACATTTATAATATTTACAATTATAATTGTGTATAAGAATGTGTGACAAGTCATTTTTCTCTCTTTTCTTTTCTTTTAATTTTCACAGTGTATTTCCCCTCCCCCCTTTTTACAAGTATTTTTCTATTTCTTTCGATGTATATATGTTTACTTATATTTATATTCTTATTTTCTTTTCTTCTTAGCTTGTATTTCAATTTGTTTATAAGAATAAATATAAGCATAGAGTCATAATACCAAATGCCTTTGATTGCGGCAGGTTGTATTGTTACTATCCAAATAAATCTATCGTTACTATTCAAATAAATCTATCAATAATTGTGTATAAATATTTATACAATCGTATATAATGAAACGTCAATTAGTATGAGACACTAGCGGATCCAGAATTTAATTTTGGGGGGAGGGCTTCAGCCCGAAAGATTTTTTTTTTCATATACATATAACGATAATTAATTTGAAAAAAAAATAAAGAAATTAATTACCTATATGAAATGGTGTTTAAGTGGTTTTTGAAGTCCTATTAAATATAATTCATGAACAAGAATACATTAAGTGATAGTCTTTAATATTTGTTTTCTGTAAAACATGGTTACATTTTACCATTATGGGGGGGGGGCTTCAGCGTGAAAGCCCCCCCGTAGATCCGCCTGTGGTATGAGACAATTATGAAGTATTGGTACTTTTTTAAAAATAAAACTTCTGTAACGGGGGTCAGTAATTTGTCGAAACACTGTCGAGTGACAACAGAAAATGGAATAGAAACAGTTAATTTTTTATTTCTTGTTTTTACGATTAATTAAAAAAAAGTATCTATATTGACTTTTGCAAATTTGTTTCTGAATTATTCATGGTATTTAAATTTTGAGATATTTTAGTCCGAATGTTCAAAACAGTCGTTATTGTTCGTTTTTTTTTTTAGTTATCTTTTTCCCTTACCAACTCTCCAAATCGGCGTCAAGTCAAAATAACATTTTGAATTATGCATTGCTCATTGCAAAGAGGATAGAATGTTGAAAAGTTCTCTCGGTTACACTATACAGGTCGAATTTCAGTTTTTCAGATATTTTAATTCAAGTGGAAAAATTAGTCGACTCGAGGCGACTTTACCCGAATGAGCGTTACAGTACGTAGCACAAAATAAAGTGCTAAGCCCACCTAAAGAAGTTTTCACTTCAATAATAATAGAACTACGTAATACAGAAAATTATAATGTCTGAAAACATAAGCGGTCGACACCAAAGGGTTCTATATAGGTTCTATTGAATCTGGGTGGAACAATATCCGTGCTTAGTTATACAGGTGTATACTGCAGGTGTGTATCCTGCTAAGCGAAGACAAGAAAACAATAAAACTTAATACGACAACCTTGATGAAAGACGGTAAAGAACTGGGACTTAAAATAAATACGGATAAAACAAAATATATGGTTAGCTGCAAACACGGCGACAATTTCGTCGATATCGATATAGAAGGGTATGTTTGAACATGTACTATAGTATAGTTATCTAGGGTCTACGACAACTAGAAAAAACGAAATTGAAGAGGAGATTTAGGATAGGCTGAAGGCGGGAAATGCTTGTTAGTTTTCAAAACTACTTAGCTCGCGCCTCCTGTCTGAAACTTAAAAATTAGAAATTACAAAACCATTATCCTGCCTACGGTTCTTTATGGATCCAAAAAGTGAACGTTTGTATTTAGGGATGAGCAACGTCTTAAGGTTTTTGAAAGAAAATATTATGTAGAATATTCGGATCTAATAAGGATGAGTTACTCGGAGAATTTAGGTGGTTTCAAAACGCCGAACTGCTTGAACTGTATCCGGTTAATATAATTTCATATTGCGGCAAATAAAATAGGTGTATAAAATTTTTAGGCTTAGTAAAAAAAGAATCCGTAAAAGGTTAATAAGCGCCCTGCCGACTGATAAACGCCTGAGGGATAGAGCGAAGCGAAGGTTAGATCTGGTGGAGTTGGGCTTGGGCAGAGTTCAGTGGATAGAAGAACATAGACAGCAAATGGTGATGTCGGTATCGAACCATCGGGTTTGCTAAGCCTTTTGTTATTGTAATACTACTATTTTATATATGATATTTAGTGGTTTCTCTTGCAACGTGATGGGGCTTTAATCGAGTAAAAAAGAAATGCCACCAAAATCTTAACAAAGTTACCTAAGATATTTGATTAATAAAATTGCCTTAAACTATAATTGAGGTTTACTAAGAAGCGGGAAAGAAATTATTAAGTTATAACTACATATCCCTCGATTCCTATGGAAAGGTGGTAACACCACTACCCAATATTTGAAATGGCTCCGTTTGTCCCACCAATATTTTGAATGGTACCATATGTTTGTACCTGTACGAGCAAAAAATAACTCAAAATCTTAAGGTGCGTTTAGACATTTGACAAATTATTTTTTTTTTTTTTTTTAAATCTTTTTATAGAGAAATAATACATTTTGCCACATTTAAGGGCACTGAGTACTAAAGCTGAGTGAGGCCCATTCATACTATATATACAATGCAATAAAAAAAAAATAAAAAGTAAAAATATATATCTATATAACAAAGGTAAAAACTATAAAATCAAAGAAATGAAACTTGAAATCAAATTAAAAAAAAAAAATACAGAAATTGGTAGACAAACTATGGAAAACACAAAAATTTGAAATGTTTTTTTCCTATGCTAGTTAGTGCCTTTGTTTCTTTCTTTTTTACTTTTCTACCTATACCAAGTAAGGAAAGTATTGCGATCAGGCCAAATTTCAAATATGCTGTTTTCGACTAATCTGTACGTTTCAGAGCCTGAAAAACACATTTTTAGGCAGTGGTCTGTCTGCCTGTGCCAAGATTTTCTCAGAAACTAGTGAATCGATTCTGTTGCTTCTTTTTTTATTTTGTGGGTTTTTGACTATTGATACCTGTAACACAAATTGGGTGCTCCCTGTGTACAATAAGTGAAAAACATATTTTTTAAAAAGACTGCAGCGCAAAAACGGCTCTAACGATATTGATAAAACTTTCCTATAATGTTCTAATAATTGTCTTTTCAATTTTCGTACGTGTACTAAATTTCCAAGAAAATTCAGAAAAAAAAGAAAAATGTTTTGGGGCCTACCTCGCTATGTATATATTCTGTGATAAAATTTATAATATAACTTTTGAAAGGTAATCAAATTACCAAAAAAATAAAATCATAGGAATCGAACCAGTATTGGCGATGATACAGCGAATTCTATTTCCTACACATGTTTACTTACTTTGCATTTTTTTCAAATGTCAAATTTCCGAGATCTGTTTAGCGTGTTTTTTTAGAGTAATGAATTTCCCAACAAAACTATATAAAAATCGTTCATTTCGGACAACTATTAACGAAGTTATAGCTATTCAATATCGTATGTAAGATTTCGGATTCATATCCTGGTTTCAGAAAGGGGTGAATAAGAGAGAAAAACAAAACTAAGTGAAAGCAAGAAAATCTGTTGCCCGCATCACACAGACTTCACTATTTCCTCTAATTTTAACAGAAATCATTGTGTGACAAAATTAGGCTACTGCAAAAAGTTTTTGATTTGCAATATTAGAAGGTATTGAAATTTGTACACTGATTTACCATGAGCCGGTTTACATTGCTATAGTTTATCAAAGAAACCCTGCTTAAATCTTTTCTTTGATCAATTTTCAAGAAAATAAATCTGTTTCATTTTTTTTTTTTTGTTTCCTGATGAAAATATTTAAAGATAGAAAAACTTTTCTGAAAAAGGTAGGAAAGTTGTGTGAGTGGACACACCAGATTTTTTTTTTTTTTTTTTATGTTGTCCACCTAATGTCGGTAACAAGAGAAAAAAATAAAAAAGGTTTGCGCTTAGCTTGACGCTATTAGTCAAGTTAGATAATTGTGTTTCCAATAGCTTGTGAAATGTCTAAATGCACCCTTACACATTTGTATTAAAAAATACTTAAGAATTAATAAATTCATTATTATTATTATTATTGTTGGGGTGAAGTACATATTACATATTACCCAAGCCGTGGTAAACACGAGCGTTTAAAAATTCTAGTTATGCTTTGATTGCGCATGTTCCCCTGAACATCTTCCGACAGAATAACGTCACTCAATGGTAAGGTATGAAATTTTATAAATTGGTTTTTCCTCTACGATGCATCTTACTAATATTAATGGAATTTTTAATTGAGCGGATAATTCGCGAATAATAGGTTTTTTTATGCGCACTTAACTTGTGAACACGTGTCCCATTCATCATTAATTGTATTATAAGCTAAATATAAGTGAACCTGCATGAAAAGAGATTTTACATCAAAACTTATCAAGAACCTCATTCATTATTAGATGTATATCACTATTTTCTTTTAATTTAAATAATGTTTTACATTATTGTCATTCATTTTATTTAAGCAATCTAATGAGCTCTTATAGAATTTTGCTGATTTCTCAGTGAGATATATTATTTAAATTGGGCCTTAAAGGCTTATATGGTTTGTGTAATTTACCAATTCTATATATTCTAGGACAAATCAAAATATGAATATTTGATAATTTCTTCTGAGTATCATACATATATTTATTTCATGTAATTTTTTAATGAATTTATTGCATTTATTAGTCAGCTCATTTATTGGGTCTTTTTTCTGATCCACTCTTAGCTCACTATATACACCTTATTGTCATTATGTAGGGATCACATTATTTTTTTGGTTTTACGCATCCTTTGTCATTAATACGAAATGTTTAGTTTTATCAGATTTAATATTGCTTATTATTTATAAATTAAATTCGACAGACCCTTTTTTAAGAGCCGTCTTATAGGGTCCCAATTCATAGGGTATTTTGGATAAAAAGTTGTTAATTTTTTGAGAAATGTTGTTTCTGACCCCATTTTCATGATCATCGGAGGTAAGAATTGATTGTAAAATATTTTCCACCTCAGCAATAATATTATATATGTCATTTTTAAAATCGATAGGAAAAGCAAGTATTTTCACCTAGGTTAAGTATATGAAATATGTTATCAAGGATATTTAGATTCATGGGGTTCTCGAAAAATATCATTATTTAATTATAAATACTTATTGATTATCATACTTGATTTATTCATTATTCTCAAGTTTTTATTATTATTTCTACTATCTAAAATTGTTTTATTATTTGGAAATCGTTTATTGTGATGTTATGGTTCGTTTAAAGTAAAATTAAGTGTATTTTTCACTTTTATCATTATGTTATGTATAACCTTATTTTCAAAATATTTATTGAAAATTCCTTTTCTTAAAAGATGTTTTATATATGTTAAGAGTTTACATCTAGAAAACATGGACAACTATTAATTTGATCATTAAGTTTTATTTGTTTATAAATTGTATTTAATATTTTATACCACGTAGGAGTAATTAGCGAGTCCGGGCATAATTTTTTTGTTGAGAATTTTAAAGATTTGCTCTTTCACATCATTCAAATAATCAATATCCGTTAGTTTTATATGTATTTATTTTATATAGCTATGATTGAGTTTTTACTTATCTTTAGGTTATATTATTTTTTATTGTACATAGTTGTTTGATTATTATTTAGTTATTATTTCAGTTTTGTTAATTTTATGTTTTCAGTATATATGGTGTGAATGTGTTAATATCTCACTATAATTATTGTCCACGCGACAGATTATTATATTTCAAAATAAATAAAAAATATTTAAAAAAAAGTTTTATAGCTTTACCCATGAAGTTACTAATTACATTTAGTTTTTTATAAAAAGGTTGGTGTGATAAGTAATTTAAAATCACTTCACTGCAATCATCTTTCCTTGTCCACTTAAACTTCAGTTGACCATAACATTATATATTAATTGTAAATAAATTAATGATTGATAATTGATAAGTTTGAATAATTAATATTAAAATAATAATTAATTTTGTTTTTAATTTTATTTAAATAAAAACAAAAATCAAATCTGATCAAAATTTGTATCTGGAATTAAAAAAAAAAAAATCATTTGATGATTTTTATTAAGAGCGATATTTATTTTTGATCATAAGTGATAAAAATAATATCCTGATCATTATTTTTCAACAAATCTTTTCTATTAGCAACATAACACCTTTATTTCAGAAATTCATTCGAAATTTCGGCTTACGAAACCAAATAGGCAGATGAAACGTCAAATAAACATCACTGACAAAATAAGTACCTACATACTTAAAATAATAATTTTTATTGTGGAGAAAGGAAATAAAAATAAGATAATTACAATAACGGTAATAAAATGACTACAATTACTTTTTGTTTCAATGAAAATAATGCATCGATTCTTCGTGTAATGGAAAATATGATTATACAGGATGTTTCAGGGTTAAGTGGCCAAACTGAAAATAAGAATTAAGGACCTCACAACAAGAAAAAAAATTCCTATGAAGGTATGTCCGCAAACGCTTTGTTTAGGAGATATTCACACCTAAAGATTTTCATTGTTATGAGTTATTTACGTTATATTAAGTAAATCAAACTTATTTATTTGTTCTAACTACTTTATTAATTAAATGTAAACATTAAATTCGTATTAAATGTTGTTCAAAGTGATTTCCTTGAGCATTAAGACAATTATGACAAAACAAAAAGAAATTATGAAATATGGAACGTTAAATTAAATTACCCCCCAAAAATAAAGCGAATAATTCCAATGTTAGAACGATTTTCACAGATACACTCAGCTTTCTAAAGTCTATACAACGGCTAAATAAATAGTAAAGATGGAAATGGATAACAAATTAGTGAAATATGAACAATAAGGTAACATTATTCAGAGGACAAAAAAATGTTAACACAACGTTAGTCAACACAAAGGAATGGTACCTTGTCTTGTTCTTAATTGAAAAATACATTACAACTGCAATGCCTATATGGTAAAGTCAGTTTACAATTAAGAAAATAAAAACACTAGCCCAGTGAAATTAGACAAATTACCTTGCAAAAGGTCGGGTAATTCAAACTTCTTTTTTATATTGTCAGGTATGTAGTGAATAAAAAATCCAAGTTTTCGACCTTGAAACAAGGGTTCGCTGCAGTCTTCCAAAAACCTTTAAAATTTCGATTTTTTTTTTTGGTTTATGCTAAATATCTTCTTTTCAGAGCAACATAGATTAAAAATGTTTATATTCAATCTTAAACATCTAAAAATTATCTAACATTTTTCTACATAACATTTTTTTTCTAAACCCAACAGGAAGCGCACTATTGAGCTTTCAAACTTTATCCATTTCAATTTCTTCTCAACAGTGCTTTTTCAGCTATGGATGGAAGAATTTTGTAACTCCATTTTGAACCTTGTTCAGAGAATTGGGGGGTTATCCTTGAAGATACTGAACCATTGACTAGAACGATAGGCCGTAATCGGGAGGTGTTTTGAAAAGTATGTTACATGGTGGACCATATCCCCTGCCATACACCCTCCCTCCCATATTCCAGTAAATTGCATACAGTTGTGTTTCTTGTAAATATTTATAAAAAAACAAAACAATGTTTCAATGAAAAAAAAGCGACCGCAATGTCCCAAGATGGCGTTCAAAAATAGAGGGTTGACGTCTTTGACTTGAGTTTGTTTTTCGATAACTGAGATTCGGCATTTGGCTCGATTTCGTCCTAGTTGGCCTTTTATTAAAGCTGGATAGATAGAGAATAAGATGAAATATAGTGAGTATAAAACATTAAAAAGATAATTGGTATTAGCAATAAAAAAACACCAGTAAAGTAAATTTTTTCAAGCCTTTCAAACTAAAGTTGAAAATCAAGCGTCTTTTGTAAATAAATGGCCAAAAATAACGTAAAAGGCACTGAAGTAAAACATCTGGAGAATACATTTCTATTTCTAAACCACTGATTACTTTTTAAAATATATGTTAAATACAGTTACTTAGAAAATACAATTAATCGACGGAAAAGTGACACTGGCATAGGCGTCTGGAGTCCTCTGCCTAGTAAAAAATTAAGGCAGTGTTGCCCAAATGCGAGACAAAGGTGAGTCTTGGTCTTGCAAATTCAGTCTTGGTCATAGTCTTGGTCTTGCGCAAGAGTCTCGCAACGGTCTTGCAGTTACTTATTAGCTTATTATTATAGAGATATTACTGTAATTTTTTAGAAAGGAGAAACATAACTAAGCCCGAATGAAAAATTAGAGGAATTAAATGCAAAAGTATATTGGTTATACCAATTATTAACATATAGCAACTAAGATTGTCGAGTATTAGTAACTATTTTGTCTTAATTTTTATTTAAAAAATCGATTTTTTTTATCAGTTCTGGTCTTGGTCTTGCAACAGTTAGGGGAGCTTGGTCTCGGTCTTGCAAAGTGCAAGACCAAGACTGATTTTGGGCAACACTACCTCTGCCACATCATTAAGTACTCATAAACGGCATAGTTGCAGTGCTATAATTATTGTGATAATATTTTATTGTATTTTGTTGATTGTAATATCAACCAATAAATATTTATACAATAATTTAATTTTTAATTTTTGTATTTTTTATTTCAAGAGTTTACTCATTTTGAAAGCTCCCTAGTTCGCTTCCTGTTGGGTTAATAAAACAAAACTATTATGTAGAAAATGATAGATAATTTTAAGCTGTTTACGATTGAATATAACCATTGTTTGTCCCTGTTGCTCTAAAAAGGAGACATTCAGCAATAACCAAAAAAATGTCGAAAATTTTAATGGTTTTTTGAGCACTGCAGCGAACTACAAGGCTTTCAAGGGTGGAAACTTGAATTTTTTTTATAGTCTCTGCATTCCTAACAATATAAAAAATAAATTTGAATTACCCGACCTATTGCAAGATTGGCCTTATTTGTGCTAATTTGACTGGGCTACACATGAAACATTTTGTTTGTTCGAAGATTTTTTCACACCATTTTATATATAAATTTCTTCATAAAATCTTATTTCTTTCGTATACGGACTCTATGTTGTGAATATTTTAAATATAATTTTATATATCAGCAAGCGGGAAAAAATGTACGAAATAGGATTTAATTCTTTCAAATTATGGAATCAAATTCTAAAGTACACCCCTTTGAAATCCTTTTTATCTGGAAAGTTTTTTTTTCGTGTTTATTTTGTAAAACTCAACAACTTATTGAAGCACCCAGAACATTACCAAACAACTAGTGTTGCAAACCGATTCACAATTATTTTAATTTAATAATACTAGGACTCCGCCTGGACAAACGTCTAACTTGGAATCCTCATACCAGACTGAAACGACAAGAAACCGCTCTACGTTTCCGATTACTTCAGCACTTACTAGAAAAACGCTCTAAATTTCCAATTAATTATAAAAGACTCATATACATGACTATAATAAAGCCTATTTGGAATTACGGAGTTGAGCTATGGGGCTCCACTAAACCATCGAATTCCTCTCGTATCCAATCCTTACAATCCAAAATCCTTCGTAAAATCCACAATGCTCCCTACTTTGTTACAAATAAAATCGTCCACAATGACCTTAATGTTCCAGATACCTATCCTTCCATAATAAACTTCAGAATCATACCAACCCTCTCGTTTCAAACCTTGCTTCCTCTTCAATTCCTGAAAACCCTCCGAAGCGTCGGAAAAGAAGATGAACCCGTGATCTCCTAATGTAGACATATTATTAGAGTGCTACCATTAGGTAGTTTCTCAACAAGTGTTTTCACGTCATTATATCCATATGTTCAAATTTACTAAATGTATTTCTTTAATACAGTTGTAAATATCATTACAGAGAAAGAGAAATACTTTATTAAATGTAATGCTGCCCTACTACATAGGGTTGCTTCGTACACAGCATACCTATCAATCCACAAGGAAATTAATTTTATATTTCATTTTTCTATTTTTTATACATATATATGACATATCTTTCCTTTCTTTCTCTTTTTTCCCTCCTCCCCCTCATAACAATACACTTACAAGTCATCAACAATAAAACTATATTGTTTTAAAAAAAAAAATTAATGATTTGTTTTCATAGTTCAAATAAACCTCAATTGCAGCTAAAAAGGGACGACACAAACTGGGACGAGTAAGGGAAAACCTGCGATATCGGCTAAAATTATTATTTTTTTTTATAACTGCAAAAACTATATAAACTGGCTCATTGATGCATGCCTTATGGAATTATTGAGAATATTTTCAATAGGCAGAATACACAATTTTCACTGTATTTATTGAATAGATCAATTGAAAAACTAGTCATTTTATGGAATATCACGCGATTTGTAATTTTTGTAAAATTGGTAGATTTGAGCTGGTGCTACATACTTTTTTCTTAAAATTTTTCTTCAAATTTTTATTGCTATTTTACTTCACTAGAAAAATATATAATAATGTTGTTCTACTTCGAATCGTTTTCCCTTTTTTTTAAACAAAAAGAGGTGTTTTTAAATCAATTTTTTGATCAAGATTGTAATTTAAAAAAAGCTCATAAATCCTCCGGAAAATTTATTTCTTACAACTTTTTATCAGACATTGTTAAAGATGAATTTGTATTAATTTAAACCACAATGGTTCGACGGAAGGTAGTTAAAATATATTTAAAATTATTTTTGTATGTATAAATATTCGAACAATTTCTAGACATGTGCTAATATCTCATATAACTAGACATGCTCTCAAATTTAGTTTTAAGAATTGTAGTGAACATAAATAATATAAGATTATGTAGTGATTTGTTTCGAAAAATACCTCAAACCAAAACAGTAAAAAAAAATTAAATTAAATATTAAATCAAAGATTTAAAATTTTTGTTTTTAATTTTAATTTTATCTAGATAAGAAATAAACTTTTATGTTATTCTTTTAACTGAATATAACCATCCATTATTTTTTCTTTAATGTAAATAAATTATCAAAAACAATACCGTTAAATGAACTAAAGTTTAAAATTAAATAAAAGTTGGGGTCAATGGGCACCCGTATACGATGGCCTCAAGGAAAAAAAAAAAAAAAAAAATACTTGTTCCACTAATATTACTTTCTGCTGGTAATAAAATATAATTTTGTTCAATTTCTAACACTTATTATTTAAAAATGTCGTTATAATTTCATAACGGTAAATTAAATCTGAGAGTATTTGGTTGAACCTTTATGACTTGATCTGCATCAGTTGTTGTTAATATAAAAATAAAATTAATAATTAAAGTTAAAATTAATAAAAAAAATCATATTTTTTCATCGGAGAATCTGAGGATGTATCGATGGTGTTAAAAATAACATTATCGATGGTTTTAAAATTGTTTGTAATAAAAATAAAATAAAATGATAATTATTTCTTCTTTTTGTTGGGAAGCTGTATGATATTCTCTGTTTTTTGGCAATGATAACTTCCAAATATACAACAATTGATTTATTTGTTGAATTTACACGTTAACGTTTCGGGAAATTTACTCCCATCTTCAGAACTTACAATAAAATGTTTTCTTATCGACTCATGGATTAAGTCTGATGTGCTCCTTTGTCATGTTTTAAATTTATCTATAGCATAAACTCAAAAGATGACAAAGGGGCACATCAGACCTAAGCCATGAATCGATAAGAAAACATGGGATTGTAATTTCTGAACATGGGAGTAAATTTCCCGAAACGTTAACGTGTAAATTCAACAAATAAACCAATTGTTGTATATTTGGAAGTTATCATTGCCAAAAAACATGGTTAATTATTTCATAACAACTTTTATAAAATGGATATTCATAATTAATAATAAACGCCTATTCATCCCTTTTTTCCCAGTCCGCTGGTGTTCCTCAAGGTAGTATCCTAGGTCCTATCCTCTATACAGTTTATACAGCTGACATCCCTACCTGTCCCAATACTGTCATCACCACATATGCCGAGGACACATGTATCCTATCAGTAAACAATGACCCAGTAAGTGCATCCCAAATGCTTCAATCACACATCATAAATCTAGAAGAATGGTATCAAAACTGCAGAATTAAAATAAACTCCAATAAATCCCACCAAATTACCTTTACCCTTCGTCGTAAACCAACGACTTCCTGTCCTACAGTTTCCTTTAACAATACACCACTTATCCCTGTTGAGCAAATCCGATACCTAGGACTCCACCTGGACAAACGACTAACTTGGAATCCTCATACTAGACTGAAACGACAAGAAACCGCTCGACGTTTCCGATTACTTCAGCACTTACTAGACAAACGCTCTAAACTTCCCATTAATTACAAAAGACTCATATACTTGACTATAATAAGACCTATTTGGACTTACGGAGTTGAGCTATGGGGCTCCACTAAACCATCGAATTCCTCTCGCATCCAATCCTTACAATCCAAAATCCTTCGTAAAATCCTCAATGCTCCTTACTTTGTCACTAATAAAATTATCCATAAAGATCTTAATGTTCCTTATGTTTCAGATCTGGCCCAATCCAGATACCTATCCTTCCATAATAAACTTCAGAATCATCCCAACCCTCTCGTTTCTAACCTTGCTTCCTCTTCAATTCCTGATAACCCTCCGAGGCGTCTGAAAAGAAGATGGCCCCGTGATCTACTAATGTAGTCATATCATTAGAGTGCTACCATTGGGTAGTTACTCAGCAAGTGTATTCATGTCATTATATCTATTATGTCCAAATTTACTTGATGTATTTATGTAATACAGTTGTAAATGTCATTAAGAAATAAAAAAAAAATTAATAAATGATACACATTTTAAGTATACATATACATATACTGTAATTATATTTTATGATTTATTGTTTTTAAAATAAACATAAAAAAATGGCTAAAAGAATGATTAAATGGAGTAATATAGAAAGTATATATATATATATATATATATATATATATATATATATATATATATATATATATATAATTATGCTTTTTAAGAAGTCTCCATCATTTTCGAATTTAATTTATTGTCAAATTTAAAAATTCCCAGGTTTAAGCAAAGAAATCGGGATTTTTTTTTTCGTGGAAATTATCTAATTTTATTTATCTATTTATTGAATAATAATACAATCAGCCACTGGAGGGCTATAAGTATTAGGGCTAAGAGTTCTCATTCAAACAATATATACAAATAATAGAGAAATAAATATAAATATAAAAAGTAAATAAATAATACTGATGAAGAAAGAAAATAAAAGAAAAAAAAATAAATAACAATAACATAAAAAGAAACTTATAAACACAATCATACCTATATACAATATATACATTCGCCCAAGAATCTCCGAGCCAGGCTTTTTCCCCCACATGTGGAAGGCAAAGCAAGACTCCAGGAGATCCCAGTGCCACTTTTCCAGCCGCATCACTAGTATTAGAAGCCAATGGAGACTGAAAGAGGGCACTAGAGCCACAGACGCTCGGGACATGAGTGGAGAAGCTGGCCATTGCCAGGACTCCAGAAGCATATTTACAAGAGATCTCTGGGCCACTGCCGTTTTAACCTTCGTGGAGGATTGTAGGGATGAAGGGAGCTGGATAGGGATTGAGCTAGAGGATTTGGATGATGGATAAGGTTTTGGTGAAAGTTTGAGAATCTGGTTGGGATGATGTCGAGGACAAATGGGATGTTAAGGTCATGGTGTAGGGTCTTGTTTGTGACATAATATGGGGCATTGACTATTGTTCTAAGTACTTTGGACTGGAAGGATTGGATGCGTTTGATATTCGAATGTTTAGCAGTTCCCCACAGTTCAAGTCCGTAGGTCCAGATAGGTTTCAGTATGGTCTTGTAGATTAAAAGTTTATTTTCAATCGAAAGATGGGATGTCCTACTTAGTAATCTATACAGCTGGCCATATCGTCGGTTAAGTTCTTGTCTTTTAAGTCTGGTATGTGGGTTCCAAGTTAGTCTTTTGTCAAGAAGGAAGCCAAGGTAACGGACTGTGTCTGAGTAGGGAAGTGGAATTGAATTAAAAAGGATTGACGGACAGGATCTGCGTCGCAGGGTAAAAGTGATATGTTTGCATTTTGATTCATTGATTTTGATGCGCCAGTTGTTGCACCACTGCTCAATCAAAGAGAGGTGAGATTGTAGGTTTAGAGATGCTATTTGAGGATCTGAGTGGGAAGATAGAATGGCAGTATCATCAGCAAATGTAGCTAGAAATGTATCGGGATTTGAAGGGATATCGGAAGTGAAGAGGATATAGAGAACTGGGCCCAAGACACTGCCTTGTGGAACACCAGCCTCAACTGGATAGTAAGTGGAGAATGCGGTGTCACAACGGACTTGAAAGGAACGATTTGAGAGGTAGGATTTGAGGACTAGGTATAAGGATTGGGGTAAATGGGTTTTGAGCTTGAAAAGCAAGCCATCGTGCCACACCCGGTCGAAAGCTTGTGCTACGTCCAGAAAGGCACCAGTGCAATAATGCTTGTTTTCAAGTGCAGAGGATATATGGTCCACAACACGAAGGCCTTGTTGGACAGTGGAATGTCTTGAGCGGAATCCAAACTGATGAGAAGGGATGTTGTGGGATTCGATTATGGGTAGGATGCGTTTGAGAAGGATTTTCTCAAAGATTTTTGAGAGGATCGGGAGTAAGCTTATCGGTCTATAGGATGATGTGTTATTAACAGGTTTACCTGGTTTTGGAAACAGGATGATTATGGAATGTTTCCACACCAAAGGAAAGTTGGTTGTGCGAAGGATGCAGTTGTATAGATAGGTAAGGAATATGATTGCTTTTTTGGGAAGTTGTCTGAGGATTTGTGAAGTGAGGAGATCATATCCAGGGGATTTTCGGGGTTTTAATTTGTTTATAAGGAATTTGACCTCAGAGGGGTTAACAGGTTTTGGAGGTAGAGAGAGAGGAATTGGTGAAGAGAGGAATTCTTCAACTTCAGCAGTGTGGCTGGGATGGAGTTCGGGATGAGGGGTGAATGTGTAGGATAAATGTTTAGCAAACTCCTCTGCTCTATTCGCATCTGACGAAGCCCAGGAACCATCATCACGGCGAAGTGGATGGGAAATGGACTGGAATTTAAGGATTTTTTTGGTTACATTCCAGAGGGAGTTATCACTAGCGGATAATGAGGAGAGGTAGGAATTGTAGGATTGGGTTTTAAAAGTTTCCAGTTTCTTTTTTACCTGTTTGGAATAATAATTATACGATTTCCGGTCATCAGGATGCCTGGTTCTTTGCCAAAGGGTCCTAGAGCAACGTTTGCTATGGATTAGGTCCAATAGATCTTGAGGTAAAGGATTTATGTTATGGTATTTTTTGGGACGATCAGGTGAGGATGCAGTCCAAGCTGCTTGCTGGATCAGGGTAGTGAAGGAATGCACTGCATCGTCGAGGTCTTCAGGTGTTTTTAAGGAAACTCTGAGGTCAATATTATCTTCCAGTATTTGACGGAAAAGGTTCCAGTTAACTGGCCCCCTGATAAATGAAGGTGGGGATGATTTGGGAATGGGAGATGTGGAAACGGTTAGGACTAGAGGACTATGGTCTGAGGAAAGATCATCAAACCTTGAAATAGAACAGTGTAGTGATCCTAGACCTTTGTGGAGGAAAAAGTCTAGAAGGTCGGGATTGCGGTTGGGATCTGTTGGCCAGTATGTGGGTGTATTAGGTGAAAGGATGTTGCTGCGATGGGAATTAAGTGCAGATAGCAATGTTCGCCCTCGGGAATTTGTGGATCTGGCTCCCCATTGCTGGTGTTTTGCATTTAGATCTGCACCTAGGAGGAAGTGGTGTCCTAAGGAATTCAGGAAGGAAATTATTTGGGATTCGGAAATGGGTGTTTTAGGTGGGGAATATGCCGCAACTAGTGTTATTGGGTAAAGGGGTGTTTGGATTATTACGGCTGTGGATTGTAGGAAATTATGGCTTGGTAAGGGAAACAAATGATGGGAAACGGATCGATGGATAATTATGGCAGTGCCACCATGTGCTGTTCCATCAGGATGGTCGGTTCGATAAATATTGTAGCCGGGCACGTTGATTTGTCGTTTGTTGGTTAGTCGAGTTTCAGTTATTAGTGCTATGTCGATGTTTTTGTCATGTAATAAGATTGTCAGTTCGTTGATGTGGTTCCGAATACCATTCGCATTCCAGAGGAGAATGGAGAGGAATTTGGTTGAGGACATTTATGGATTTATATCTAATTTTAACGTTATATTATTGTCCCTTGACCTTCAAAACACAAGTGTACTAAATATCAAGTTAATCCGACATCATTTGCGAGTTCTATGCCTATGGCCACTAAAATTCGTCTTTTGTCTTACTGTGCGACAGCCTTATCAACTAAGTAAATTTTGTAGTGTTGCCCAAATGCGAGACCGAGACGAGTCTTGGTCTTGCAAACTCAGTCTTGGTCATAGGTCTTGGTCTTGCGCAAGAGTCTCGCAACAGTCTTGCAGTTACTTATTAGCTTATTATTATAGAGATATTACTGTAATTTTTTAGATAGGAGAAACCTAACTAAGCCCGAATGAAAAATTAGAGGAATTAAATGCAAAAGTATATTGGTTATACCAATTATTAACATATAGTAACTAAGATTGTCGAGTATTAGTAACTATTTTGCCTTAATTTTTATTTAAAAAATCGATTTTTTTTACCAGTTCTGGTCTTGGTCTTGCAACAGTTAGGGGAGCTTGGTCTCGGTCTTGCAAAGTGCAAGACCAAGACTGATTTTGGGCAACACTACCTCTGCCACATCATTAAGTACTCATAAACGGCATAGTTGCAGTGCTATAATTATTGTGATAATATTTTATTGTATTTTGTTGATTGTAATATCAACCAATAAATATTTATACAATAATTTAATTTTTAATTTTTGTATTTTTTATTTCAAGAGTTTACTCATTTTGAAAGCTCCCTAGTTCGCTTCCTGTTGGGTTAATAAAACAAAACTATTATGTAGAAAATGATAGATAATTTTAAGCTGTTTACGATTGAATATAACCATTGTTTGTCCCTGTTGCTCTAAAAAGGAGACATTCAGCAATAACCAAAAAAATGTCGAAAATTTTAATGGTTTTTTGAGCACTGCAGCGAACTACAAGGCTTTCAAGGGTGGAAACTTGAATTTTTTTTATAGTCTCTGCATTCCTAACAATATAAAAAATAAATTTGAATTACCCGACCTATTGCAAGATTGGCCTTATTTGTGCTAATTTGACTGGGCTACACATGAAACATTTTGTTTGTTCGAAGATTTTTTCACACCATTTTATATATAAATTTCTTCATAAAATCTTATTTCTTTCGTATACGGACTCTATGTTGTGAATATTTTAAATATAATTTTATATATCAGCAAGCGGGAAAAAATGTACGAAATAGGATTTAATTCTTTCAAATTATGGAATCAAATTCTAAAGTACACCCCTTTGAAATCCTTTTTATCTGGAAAGTTTTTTTTTCGTGTTTATTTTGTAAAACTCAACAACTTATTGAAGCACCCAGAACATTACCAAACAACTAGTGTTGCAAACCGATTCACAATTATTTTAATTTAATAATACTAGGACTCCGCCTGGACAAACGTCTAACTTGGAATCCTCATACCAGACTGAAACGACAAGAAACCGCCCGATTACTTCAGCACTTACTAGACAAAACTCTAAATTTCCAATTAATTATAAAAGACTCATATACATGACTATAATAAGCCTATTTGGACTTACGGAGTTGAGCTATGGGGCTCCACTAAACCATCGAATTCCTCTCGTATCCAATCCTTACAATCCAAAATCCTTCGTAAAATCCACAATGCTCCCTACTTTGTTACAAATAAAATCATCCACAATGACCTTAATGTTTCAGATTGCCAATCCAGATACCTATCCTTCCATAATAAACTTCAGAATCATACCAACCCTCTCGTTTCAAACCTTGCTTCCTCTTCAATTCCTGATAACCCTCCGAGCGTCTGAAAAGAAGATGGACCCGTGATCTCCTAATGTAGACATATTATTAGAGTGCTACCATTAGGTAGTTTCTCAACAAGTGTTTTCACGTCATTATATCCATATGTTCAAATTTACTAAATGTATTTCTTTAATACAGTTGTAAATATCATTACAGAGAAAGAGAAATACTTTATTAAATGTAATGCTGCCCTACTACATAGGGTTGCTTCGTACACAGCATACCTATCAATCCACAAGGAAATTAATTTTATATTTCATTTTTCTATTTTTTATACATATATATGACATATCTTTCCTTTCTTTCTCTTTTTTCCCTCCTCCCCCTCATAACAATACACTTACAAGTCATCAACAATAAAACTATATTGTTTTAAAAAAAAAAATTAATGATTTGTTTTCATAGTTCAAATAAACCTCAATTGCAGCTAAAAAGGGACGACACAAACTGGGACGAGTAAGGGAAAACCTGCGATATCGGCTAAAATTATTATTTTTTTTTATAACTGCAAAAACTATATAAACTGGCTCATTGATGCATGCCTTATGGAATTATTGAGAATATTTTCAATAGGCAGAATACACAATTTTCACTGTATTTATTGAATAGATCAATTGAAAAACTAGTCATTTTATGGAATATCACGCGATTTGTAATTTTTGTAAAATTGGTAGATTTGAGCTGGTGCTACATACTTTTTTCTTAAAATTTTTCTTCAAATTTTTATTGCTATTTTACTTCACTAGAAAAATATATAATAATGTTGTTCTACTTCGAATCGTTTTCCCTTTTTTTTAAACAAAAAGAGGTGTTTTTAAATCAATTTTTTGATCAAGATTGTAATTTAAAAAAAGCTCATAAATCCTCCGGAAAATTTATTTCTTACAACTTTTTATCAGACATTGTTAAAGATGAATTTGTATTAATTTAAACCACAATGGTTCGACGGAAGGTAGTTAAAATATATTTAAAATTATTTTTGTATGTATAAATATTCGAACAATTTCTAGACATGTGCTAATATCTCATATAACTAGACATGCTCTCAAATTTAGTTTTAAGAATTGTAGTGAACATAAATAATATAAGATTATGTAGTGATTTGTTTCGAAAAATACCTCAAACCAAAACAGTAAAAAAAAATTAAATTAAATATTAAATCAAAGATTTAAAATTTTTGTTTTTAATTTTAATTTTATCTAGATAAGAAATAAACTTTTATGTTATTCTTTTAACTGAATATAACCATCCATTATTTTTTCTTTAATGTAAATAAATTATCAAAAACAATACCGTTAAATGAACTAAAGTTTAAAATTAAATAAAAGTTGGGGTCAATGGGCACCCGTATACGATGGCCTCAAGGAAAAAAAAAAAAAAAAAAATACTTGTTCCACTAATATTACTTTCTGCTGGTAATAAAATATAATTTTGTTCAATTTCTAACACTTATTATTTAAAAATGTCGTTATAATTTCATAACGGTAAATTAAATCTGAGAGTATTTGGTTGAACCTTTATGACTTGATCTGCATCAGTTGTTGTTAATATAAAAATAAAATTAATAATTAAAGTTAAAATTAATAAAAAAAATCATATTTTTTCATCGGAGAATCTGAGGATGTATCGATGGTGTTAAAAATAACATTATCGATGGTTTTAAAATTGTTTGTAATAAAAATAAAATAAAATGATAATTATTTCTTCTTTTTGTTGGGAAGCTGTATGATATTCTCTGTTTTTTGGCAATGATAACTTCCAAATATACAACAATTGATTTATTTGTTGAATTTACACGTTAACGTTTCGGGAAATTTACTCCCATCTTCAGAACTTACAATAAAATGTTTTCTTATCGACTCATGGATTAAGTCTGATGTGCTCCTTTGTCATGTTTTAAATTTATCTATAGCATAAACTCAAAAGATGACAAAGGGGCACATCAGACCTAAGCCATGAATCGATAAGAAAACATGGGATTGTAATTTCTGAACATGGGAGTAAATTTCCCGAAACGTTAACGTGTAAATTCAACAAATAAACCAATTGTTGTATATTTGGAAGTTATCATTGCCAAAAAACATGGTTAATTATTTCATAACAACTTTTATAAAATGGATATTCATAATTAATAATAAACGCCTATTCATCCCTTTTTTCCCAGTCCGCTGGTGTTCCTCAAGGTAGTATCCTAGGTCCTATCCTCTATACAGTTTATACAGCTGACATCCCTACCTGTCCCAATACTGTCATCACCACATATGCCGAGGACACATGTATCCTATCAGTAAACAATGACCCAGTAAGTGCATCCCAAATGCTTCAATCACACATCATAAATCTAGAAGAATGGTATCAAAACTGCAGAATTAAAATAAACTCCAATAAATCCCACCAAATTACCTTTACCCTTCATCGTAAACCAAGGACTTCCTGTCCTACATGTTTCCTTTAACAATACACCACTTATCCCTGTTGAGCAAATCCGATACCTAGGACTATAACTGGACAAACGACTAACTTGGAATCCTCATACTAGACTGAAACGACAAGAAACCGCTCGACGTTTCCGATTACTTCAGCACTTACTAGACAAACGCTCTAAACTTCCCATTAATTACAAAAGACTCATATACTTGACTATAATAAGACCTATTTGGACTTACGGAGTAGAGCTATGGGGCTCCACTAAACCATCGAATTCCTCTCGCATCCAATCCTTACAATCCAAAATCCTTCGTAAAATCCTCAATGCTCCTTACTTTGTTACTAATAAAATTATCCATAAAGATCTTAATGTTCCTCATGTTTCAGATCTGGCCCAATCCAGATACCTATCCTTCCATAATAAACTTCAGAGTCATCCCAACCCTCTCGTTTCTAACCTTGCTTCCTCTTCAATTCCTGATAACCCTCCGAGGCGTCTGAAAAGAAGATGGCCCCGTGATCTACTAATGTAGTCATATCATTAGAGTGCTACCATTGGGTAGTAACTCAGCAAGTGTATTCATGTCATTATATCTATTATGTCCAAATTTACTTGATGTATTTATGTAATACAGTTGTAAATGTCATTAAGAAATAAAAAAAAAATTAATAAATGATACACATTTTAAGTATACATATACATATACTGTAATTATATTTTATGATTTATTGTTTTTAAAATAAACATAAAAAAATGGCTAAAAGAATGATTAAATGGAGTAATATAGAAAGTATATATATATATATATATATATATATATATATATATATATATATATATATATATAATTATGCTTTTTAAGAAGTCTCCATCATTTTCGAATTTAATTTATTGTCAAATTTAAAAATTCCCAGGTTTAAGCAAAGAAATCGGGATTTTTTTTTTCGTGGAAATTATCTAATTTTATTTATCTATTTATTGAATAATAATACAATCAGCCACTGGAGGGCTATAAGTATTAGGGCTAAGAGTTCTCATTCAAACAATATATACAAATAATAGAGAAATAAATATAAATATAAAAAGTAAATAAATAATACTGATGAAGAAAGAAAATAAAAGAAAAAAAAATAAATAACAATAACATAAAAAGAAACTTATAAACACAATCATACCTATATACAATATATACATTCGCCCAAGAATCTCCGAGCCAGGCTTTTTCCCCCACATGTGGAAGGCAAAGCAAGACTCCAGGAGATCCCAGTGCCACTTTTCCAGCCGCATCACTAGTATTAGAAGCCAATGGAGACTGAAAGAGGGCACTAGAGCCACAGACGCTCGGGACATGAGTGGAGAAGCTGGCCATTGCCAGGACTCCAGAAGCATATTTACAAGAGATCTCTGGGCCACTGCCGTTTTAACCTTCGTGGAGGATTGTAGGGATGAAGGGAGCTGGATAGGGATTGAGCTAGAGGATTTGGATGATGGATAAGGTTTTGGTGAAAGTTTGAGAATCTGGTTGGGATGATGTCGAGGACAAATGGGATGTTAAGGTCATGGTGTAGGGTCTTGTTTGTGACATAATATGGGGCATTGACTATTGTTCTAAGTACTTTGGACTGGAAGGATTGGATGCGTTTGATATTCGAATGTTTAGCAGTTCCCCACAGTTCAAGTCCGTAGGTCCAGATAGGTTTCAGTATGGTCTTGTAGATTAAAAGTTTATTTTCAATCGAAAGATGGGATGTCCTACTTAGTAATCTATACAGCTGGCCATATCGTCGGTTAAGTTCTTGTCTTTTAAGTCTGGTATGTGGGTTCCAAGTTAGTCTTTTGTCAAGAAGGAAGCCAAGGTAACGGACTGTGTCTGAGTAGGGAAGTGGAATTGAATTAAAAAGGATTGACGGACAGGATCTGCGTCGCAGGGTAAAAGTGATATGTTTGCATTTTGATTCATTGATTTTGATGCGCCAGTTGTTGCACCACTGCTCAATCAAAGAGAGGTGAGATTGTAGGTTTAGAGATGCTATTTGAGGATCTGAGTGGGAAGATAGAATGGCAGTATCATCAGCAAATGTAGCTAGAAATGTATCGGGATTTGAAGGGATATCGGAAGTGAAGAGGATATAGAGAACTGGGCCCAAGACACTGCCTTGTGGAACACCAGCCTCAACTGGATAGTAAGTGGAGAATGCGGTGTCACAACGGACTTGAAAGGAACGATTTGAGAGGTAGGATTTGAGGACTAGGTATAAGGATTGGGGTAAATGGGTTTTGAGCTTGAAAAGCAAGCCATCGTGCCACACCCGGTCGAAAGCTTGTGCTACGTCCAGAAAGGCACCAGTGCAATAATGCTTGTTTTCAAGTGCAGAGGATATATGGTCCACAACACGAAGGCCTTGTTGGACAGTGGAATGTCTTGAGCGGAATCCAAACTGATGAGAAGGGATGTTGTGGGATTCGATTATGGGTAGGATGCGTTTGAGAAGGATTTTCTCAAAGATTTTTGAGAGGATCGGGAGTAAGCTTATCGGTCTATAGGATGATGTGTTATTAACAGGTTTACCTGGTTTTGGAAACAGGATGATTATGGAATGTTTCCACACCAAAGGAAAGTTGGTTGTGCGAAGGATGCAGTTGTATAGATAGGTAAGGAATATGATTGCTTTTTTGGGAAGTTGTCTGAGGATTTGTGAAGTGAGGAGATCATATCCAGGGGATTTTCGGGGTTTTAATTTGTTTATAAGGAATTTGACCTCAGAGGGGTTAACAGGTTTTGGAGGTAGAGAGAGAGGAATTGGTGAAGAGAGGAATTCTTCAACTTCAGCAGTGTGGCTGGGATGGAGTTCGGGATGAGGGGTGAATGTGTAGGATAAATGTTTAGCAAACTCCTCTGCTCTATTCGCATCTGACGAAGCCCAGGAACCATCATCACGGCGAAGTGGATGGGAAATGGACTGGAATTTAAGGATTTTTTTGGTTACATTCCAGAGGGAGTTATCACTAGCGGATAATGAGGAGAGGTAGGAATTGTAGGATTGGGTTTTAAAAGTTTCCAGTTTCTTTTTTACCTGTTTGGAATAATAATTATACGATTTCCGGTCATCAGGATGCCTGGTTCTTTGCCAAAGGGTCCTAGAGCAACGTTTGCTATGGATTAGGTCCAATAGATCTTGAGGTAAAGGATTTATGTTATGGTATTTTTTGGGACGATCAGGTGAGGATGCAGTCCAAGCTGCTTGCTGGATCAGGGTAGTGAAGGAATGCACTGCATCGTCGAGGTCTTCAGGTGTTTTTAAGGAAACTCTGAGGTCAATATTATCTTCCAGTATTTGACGGAAAAGGTTCCAGTTAACTGGCCCCCTGATAAATGAAGGTGGGGATGATTTGGGAATGGGAGATGTGGAAACGGTTAGGACTAGAGGACTATGGTCTGAGGAAAGATCATCAAACCTTGAAATAGAACAGTGTAGTGATCCTAGACCTTTGTGGAGGAAAAAGTCTAGAAGGTCGGGATTGCGGTTGGGATCTGTTGGCCAGTATGTGGGTGTATTAGGTGAAAGGATGTTGCTGCGATGGGAATTAAGTGCAGATAGCAATGTTCGCCCTCGGGAATTTGTGGATCTGGCTCCCCATTGCTGGTGTTTTGCATTTAGATCTGCACCTAGGAGGAAGTGGTGTCCTAAGGAATTCAGGAAGGAAATTATTTGGGATTCGGAAATGGGTGTTTTAGGTGGGGAATATGCCGCAACTAGTGTTATTGGGTAAAGGGGTGTTTGGATTATTACGGCTGTGGATTGTAGGAAATTATGGCTTGGTAAGGGAAACAAATGATGGGAAACGGATCGATGGATAATTATGGCAGTGCCACCATGTGCTGTTCCATCAGGATGGTCGGTTCGATAAATATTGTAGCCGGGCACGTTGATTTGTCGTTTGTTGGTTAGTCGAGTTTCAGTTATTAGTGCTATGTCGATGTTTTTGTCATGTAATAAGATTGTCAGTTCGTTGATGTGGTTCCGAATACCATTCGCATTCCAGAGGAGAATGGAGAGGAATTTGGTTGAGGACATTTATGGATTTATATCTAATTTTAACGTTATATTATTGTCCCTTGACCTTCAAAACACAAGTGTACTAAATATCAAGTTAATCCGACATCATTTGCGAGTTCTATGCCTATGGCCACTAAAATTCGTCTTTTGTCTTACTGTGCGACAGCCTTATCAACTAAGTAAATTTTGTACAAATCATCAAAAATAGATTTCTATTCCCAATCAAATATATTTGTTTCAAATATGGGCTTATCCCTTGATAACTCTGAAGTTTCCTGCAATTTTCTCATTTCCAAAACACTATAAATCCTGTAATTTTAATTATAAACACTTAACACTGGTGGAAGGGGCTTTTGGGCTGAAGTTTTGTTTAAGAAAAATCTCAGAAATTGGGAGTTTTGAATTAAAATAATTCATTAAAAAAGGTAATAAAAACTCTCAAATACCCATTTACTTTCCACTTGATAAAGATAATTTGATAAAAAAATCGAAATAAAAGAAGGGCTACAAAAATATTGGGCCGTTTGGCCTATATAACCTCGTTATTTTGTCATGTTGGGTGTGGAGGTCAAGCCAAACGGCCGAATATTTTTAGGAGACATTTTTTTAGATTTTGTGATCATATTATCTTACGATTCAAGTGGAAAACAAATGCGTGTTCATAAGTTGTCAGTACTTGATTAAATAGACAAAGTTTGCCGACCTCCAGATTGAATTGCCACGGTTCCGAAAATTTTCTTAAATAAAAAAGTTGTTGGTTGCGATGAGATGATGTTATTTTAAGTTTTAAGTTAACTAAGTTTTAGGCGAAAATTAATAATTTGATAAAAATGGGTCTGTAGCACGGACTATTATATTTAAATTATAATGAATATGAAACAACTAATGTAAGCACGTGCCAAGAAAAAATATAAGAAAACTATCTTTGATAGCATTATCGTAACTATAATTATCGTTTTTTGCCTTCAAGAATAAAATAATCATCAATTCATGAAAGTAATTTTTTTCAATGTCTTCCAGAGTTATTAAAAATATAAAAAAAGCACCCCCATAAAAAAAAAATAAAAAAAAAATTAACTCCTGGATCCACTATTGACGTGTTTACTTTATCGAATCCCGATGAGTTTATGTAATTCTCAATTCATGGAATTTAAGTTATACCTTAAAGAAGTCACTGCCACTGACCGTTCTAATTAATTTTCTTGGATTTGTTTCAAACTCCCCAGCTTTTATGACTCGCAAGAGTATTGGAAGAGTGCAATGCCTGGCTATTCGTCATTGAATAGGGATTGTCTGCATTTATATCAAACCTGGCATCACTACTGTGCACTAGCCGCCAACCTCCCGATCTTGCAATAACTAAACGTGATCACCAGATTACATCAAAAACATGTAGGCGATTTGAACCGAATAAATCCGAAAGATCCAAACAATTTTTTGTCAACACATATAAAACATTCCACGAAAATTTTACTCAAATAACCCAATCAACATAACCAATCGAAATTATGACAAATACGAGGAATATCAAACACAACTGTTCTAAACAAAAAAAAAAATTAATAACCATTAACTATTCGTATTGCAACTTAATATCTTCTTTCAGATAAAGTCCAACACTTAATTACCATTGCAGTTTCTTGAAAGATGCAAAGCCTTCAGAATCGGTTAATATACTTATACTTTGAGTAGCTGCTTACAGCCCTAATTTTAGTTTTATAGATCGTTCCGCTACAACTTCATTTAATTAGTTACTCATTTAAACTTGACGATACTGTGTTGAGGCACTATCAAAACCACAAGTTATGAAGAAAATATTCAGAAGTTGCGGGAATCCGGAGGGAATTCTAGTCTCCAGTTGATACTGACCACTCCACTATCAACACAATCTCACAACTTCACAAAATGTATTTTTTTTTTTTTTGTACGAACAATACTTTTATCCCAAATGAGAAGAAGAATATATTCTCTAAGAATATGAATATATTTGAAATATATATATATAAAAAAAATAAATAAGTGAACGATTATGGATTTCAATTTTATCCTATTTTACTGAATTCGGATATAGGTCTTATTGACAAAGTAGAAAACAGCAAATGTTTCAAATATTATGGGGCACCAAAGATTTATAATGGTAACTTAAAATCTGTTATTGAAATTAATGTCAACCTTATCAACCGAATGATAAGAGATCAATTTTTCGTTGAGTGACAATGTATTTTAAAGAGAGAAAGAATTTACAGAATCTTCTGGGATTCATTCAGTGATCGGGGCGTCGGATAGGGTTATTATCTATTGATAAGACAACACAACAATAGAAAGCCATACGATAATGGAGTAAGAGATTATGTTTGACAAGGAAACCGAAAGAAGAGAACTCATGCTCACTGTCATGGTCTGGATGAGGAGTGTCGTCTGCCTCTGAAGTTCTTCCTTCTTGAGGCCCCTGAAGTTGGGCAACTTGTTGAGCGACTTGTGCCGCATCTGGTCCATGGCAAGGAGAGTCCAAAACTGAGCTGGGCGAGAAGCTGCACATGCGCCCTTTCCTTTGGCACCCCTCGCGACCATTCTCAACCTCCTATCAGCCGTTATCTTTAGCCACTAGGTCCCGAGGCACGGAGCCGAACGCCTACCGGTTCGCTTTAGTTCGTTTACGCCTTCCGATTCGGCGAATGTTCTAGCGACAATGCCATGTCTCTTCATCGACGTAGTAATTCAAATTCATTCATAACTCTCCGTTCTCGTTTAGTGGTCCCTTCATCTCCTGCGAGGTTATGTCAGATTAAGTTCCTCTCAAATGGTTGGAAAACGTGTACAGAGATTGTGAGGCATCGTCATGATTCTTCAATCAGGTAAAATGGTCGTTAAATATTAAAATTAAGGTATACCTAATGGATATAAAAAAATGCATAATATTCACAATAGAAAAACTGTAGATGACAAGTCAAGATTTTTAGACTTAATGATAATTCAACACAAACAAACACAAAATAGGCTAAAAATATATATAAAAAGTGATAGACTATTAAATTACCATAGCCAACATCCAAAATATCAAATAATAAACAAAGCAAAAATCTCATTGGTAGAGCATGTAAAATTACAGATGAAAAAGAGAGAGAGAATCACTTTATTATCATAAAAGGGTGCTGCCCAATTACATTGGGTTGCTTTAAACACAGCATACTTATTAATCGCTACAGACAATTTTCCAAAACTAATATACAATTATATAGTATTAACAATGTGTATGAGCATATTATTTTTTTAAATATTTTTTTTTATCTATATATATATTTTGTTTTACTTTTTTTATTTTTACTATTTCTTTCAATCATTTATTAGCATTATATATCCCTTTCTCTTCCTTCTCTCCCCTTATACATTTTTATCATTCCCTAGATTCTCTCCTCTCTCTTCCTAACCTAATTCATAAAATGCATACAAATACATAAAGTGCAGTGGACGTGGTCAATGTAAAAATACTGTAAAACATGCCTTCCCCCATGAACATCTATCTATCCATGCACATGGTGATGGATAATTCCCAGGGAGTCGAGAATTATATCTACCGCCATAAAAGAAATAAAAACAGAAATTTATAATAGTTTGATTCAAAATACGTTCCCCAAACCAATCATTAAAAAAAAACGCGGTTTCATATTAATAAACAAAGAAAAAATACAAAAAAAAATTTTTTTTTGATAAAATAGAAAATAACCAACACTTGCAACCTTTAATCCATAAAAAATTTCAAAACAAAATAAAAGTTAGCCAAAAATCCATAAAAGATTTTTTTACATCTAATAATTATATAGTGATAGAAAAAAAACATGGAAATAAAAAATAACCGTAACAAACGGGAAAATGAGTCTGGAAAACAAAAAAAAAAATATTACAGATTAAATTATATCGCTACTTTAACACATCAAATTAAAAAAAAAATATTTAATGATAAAAACTGTGAGATAAACACAGGTTTATATAATAATAACAAAATAAATAAACAGCTAAGTCAGATGAAAGATAAAATAAATATGTTAAAACAAGGTAGATTGTAATAATTGTGAATCGACATACATGGCCGAAACGAGACAAATTATAGAAAAAAGAATGAACCAACATTTTAATGATTCAAAAAATAGTGTAATAGACAATAAAACGGTACCCTAGCCCACCATAGCATTACAACATACATTCAATGTAACACAACCACAAATATTATAGAAAGAAACAAATAGTACATAAAGAAAAATAATAGAATCCATATTTATCATTAAACATACGAAAAAAGCAATAAATTATAAAACGGATGCAGCTAAAATGGGGAGCCATTATGCTTATATAATTAACAAATTAAATATATAAAAATGTTTCGGAATTTGACCCTTTATTCGAGGTTTTGTTCAGTATCTGACAAGGCTCTCTCTAGAGGAGTCCACAATATAATTTATATAACAAATAAAAACGTAAAATTATTGTATTTTATGGATGAATTATGAAAATATAAAAATAAAAAAATGGTGGCAAATCTTATTAAAAAAAAAAAAAAAGATGATATTAGGATGAGATACTGGTAAGATTGGCAATTTCTGTTATTGTTGTTAAAAGTTATAATAAAAACAATTTGTATTGATAGTATAAAAATATAAATAACAAAAATATTCTAATTTCTAGTCTGAAAATGGGATGAGAAAGTGGATCCCGCGAAACGTCATAAAAATAAAGAAAAATTGTTGGGAGAGTAAATGCTGTTATTAAATCATACATATATACCTGAGATAAAAATTATCTCCCTTTGAACTTATGATGAAATTAAAATTGTAAGCCTAAAGACTATATTTAAAAAATATATATATATGTATATACAGGGTGTGCCGTAAGTAAAGGGAAATATTTTTGTTAGTAGGGGTTTTAAGCTTTAAAACCTCGAGATCATCAACGCCTGTGTTTAATTATGTTTATCTGAACTTGATTTTAATTTTTAATTTTTTTTTTTATTATGATATTTACAACTGTATTAGTATGAATACATGTAGTAAATTTGTACAGAGAAATATTATTACATGAAACACGCTTGTTGAGAAACTACCCACTGGTAGCACTCCAATCATTTTTTAATTTTAAATTTTGTTTAACAAGTTGTTTAATTTTTTGTAAATTTAACACTAACTGTACTGTGTCTACGTCATTTTCCAGGATGTATGATATTGGCGGTGTGACTTTGAAACTTGTTAAATTCGAGATATAGAAAGAACATTCCTGAAAAATGTGGCTAATTGTAAGTCTACTATTACAGTAAAGGCATTGCAAAGGGAAATAATTAAAGGGATGATTTCAGATGTCAAGAGCTACAAAAGTGTTCATATAAACAATGGTTCGATTTCCCGCAAAAAAATTTAAGTTTTGTGAAGTGATAACTATAAAAATATTTTTGTTTTCCTTTGGAAATATTTATTTATTGAACAAAAAATACATTTTGCCTCAATTGAGGACATTAGCATTTGAGATGTAAGAGATGTAACTCATTCATAACATATATACAATAACAAAAAAAAACCCATGATAAAACGGAAGAAATAAAACAACAGACTACGTTAAATAGCAACATAAAAATACATTCATACTTATATAAAAATAATTAATTTAAGTAATCAACAACTGCTTCATTGCAAACTAGAAAAAAGTTACTTAAAATAAAAACGGAGTTTGCCATTGTTGAAATCATTTAAAGAGAACTATTGAATGGTTAAACTAAGTTCTGTTTTTAAAATTATCATGAATTATTCTTGATTTTTTTCTTTTTATCCCCATTCAACTGATGCTAAACTGAATTAAGTTCTACTTTGAAAGAAGTTCATATATAATTCGAGATTTTTTTTTTTTATCGTCTTCCAATTATACTATAGATACACAACCTTTAAAAATAACTTCTTTCTTTAATAAGGTTTGAGGTTCATTCCAAAATAAGTGAGATTCATCTCAAGTTGTTTAAAAATATTGTTTGATTTGATATCACGTCAGCTGAAAGTACCGGTGTTTTCAGCAAAAATGACTACAATTAACTATTGCAAAGCTTCTGTTTCTTGCTTTTTTGCCATGATCTTAGATGTGTTTACATAAATATAATCGCCTTAATACACTTTTTATTTATTAAAATAAAAAATTTAAAAATAATGATTTTTTAAAAATATTTTTCATTTGAGATGGTTATAACTGTGCATTTCTCTGCCATAGGAACCGATCAGTATTTATAAGTGACAAATTTAATGAAAGTGAAAAATTATATTATTTGCAATCCCGTCCGTTTGAAAATACCAGTGTTTTCATTAAAAATGACTACAATTAAGTATTGTTATTTACTTGTTTAACAAGGAAGTATCTTTTTTTTTTTTTTTTTTTTTAAAGTGAGGTGATTCTAGTTAAGTTGAATCGTGATAAAAAAAAAATATTATCAACGATTATAATATAAACATAACATAGAGTATTTTAAAAGTTCATTTGTTTATTAATTACAACCCATTTATTGATTTTATTGTTTTTTTTAGAAGTTTATTTATTTATTTATTCTATCTTATTATGTATAAGTGTCTATTATTATCTTTATTTATTTATTTTAATCTATCAATCCTTTTATTTATATTTTATACTTATTTTTTCTATATTTATTTTTTGTACCAACCATCCAAACAATATAAAAGTAGTGTTATTTAGTTGATCGGGCGCTGATGACCTGGATGTTTTGCGCCGAGACATCGAAACAAACGAAACGAAACGTGCTTTTCCCGCCTGTCTAATCTATTACATGTATGTGTTTTTTGTCACTAACCATTTGTTTCTACAACTGTATATTTTAATTATAATAAATAATAGAGTATCATACATTTTTTTAGTCTGAATGTTTGATCGCGCTTATTAAAAATCGATGTTTTATTTAATTCGGTCGTTTTTTTTTTAATCTCATAGTATAATTTATAGTGTGCCTAACACATTTTTTATTTAATTATTGGCTTGGATCTTATAGGTTAGCAGTTCTATTTAATTTTTGGTGAAACTGTGGGTGACAACTAAACCTTCAAACATCAAATCTATCCAATCCTTTCAATCCAAAGACCTTCGAATAATAGCTAATGCTCCATACTACGTCACAAATAAAACCCTATATCATGATCTCAGCATCCCATTTGTCCTTTACTTAATTCCATCCAGATTCTCAAACTTCCATCAAAAACTTATTCATCATCCTAATCCCTTATCACAATACCTCTCTAGCTCTAAACATCCACATATAACCCCCACGAAGGTTGAAACGCCAATGGTCCCGAGACCTTTTGTAAATACGCTATTGAAGTCCTGAGCGTATGTGGTGTTAGTGCACTCACTGAGTAATGTAAATTATTGTATATAGGAATGGATGTGTGACAAGTATTTTTTTCTTTTTATTATCCCTTTAATTTTATTTTTATTTTTACAAGTATTTTGTATTTTCATTATTTTTTCATTGTATATATTTTTACTTAAATGTTTTCTTCTTATTTATTTTTGCTCAATTTTGTATATAACAGTATGAATGTATACATAGAGCCTTAATACCCAATGCAATACCAAAAGTTTGCAAAAATAGAATAATTTCTACATCTGTATTTCGTCTATAAGCGACATCGACAATCGATACTTTAAATAAAGTAAATTTTAAAAAATGACAAATTGAAATTAAAAAAAAAAATACTGCTTGATACTTCAGAATATTGTCAAGCATCCAAAAACCGCATCTGATGCGCACGATATGGAAGGTACTGTTCGTTTTAAACTCGATAGTAAAATCATTTTTCATTAAGTACTTCAGACTCATTGAGGGAAACATTCGTGGAAGAGATTGCTTACCATTATCGTGTAGACGTTTTTATCTTTCTTTTCTATATCATTCTGTAAAAAATGTTCCGATATCTTTATTAGTGTCTGTAAGTAACTTACGATTAAAACTTTCCAGACACACGCTGTTTAAAAAAAAAAAAAATTAAGTAATCCAAGAGATTTATTACTACAGATAAATATAAGTGATGAATAAGGTAAAAATTTTTAGGTTAAATATATTTTTTTTCTATACGTGAAGCTGTTTTTTTCATGATTAAAATATAATATTACATAGAAATAATGCTATTTAAAATTATTTTATTCATGTTTATTTTTAAGTTGATAAACAACATATGTGTACAAGTATATATATGTAATCTACTGAGCTGGGAACTTTAGGCTTCATAGATAAAAACTACAGATAGACTGTTTGTTGCTACGTTTTAAAAATAAATTTAAAACCGTCTGTTGAAAAGTTAGGTTAAGAGAGCAATCGGATTTTTTCATTACCCAAAAGAAAGAGCTCTATTTCTAAAAGAATGGTTATTTCAGATTCACACACTATTCATCACCCGGTTGCGTATTTACAAACACTAACGGATTCAGACAACCTATCTGTACTTCTCTTGGAGCAAGGGCCCAAAGATCGACCTCATCGCAGGCGAAGGTTTGATTGTAAATTACGAAAGAGTATGTTATTCTGAGTAAAAAGAACCTTGTCTGCCGTTCCAGAGCCGCTGATTTAAAAAATGGCGTCTGATTTAATGATCATTAGGCCAGTAATTTGAGGATCGAAACGTGAAGTTGTATATATGGGTTTAGAGATTTAAAAAACAAAATTGCTAACGCGAGCCACCAATGTAAAACTTTTAACAGCCAAAAAAGTCAGATTTATTCGATATTTTTTTGTTTTTTCGCCTGTAACTCCTAAACAATGCATGAAAGCAAAAACTGTACCCTTTAATAAATTAAAGAAAGTCGAACAAGTACATACACTTTATAATTTGGTTATGTGGAAAGGTATAAAACCACTGTCAGCCAACGCTGATTTTTACAACTTTGAATTCCTGTGATTTTCCTCTTGAGAAAAATTTCCAAGTTGCAGAGTCATTTATAGTAATTTGTCTTAGTTTTTGACAAATTTGGTAAAAATCAGCGTTGGTTGGCCGTGTTTTTATACCTTACCAGATAACCAAATTATAAAGTTCATGTACTCGTTTGACGCACAATGTAATGTTCTTTAATTTATTAAAGAGTACATTTTTGGCTTAGATGCTTCGTATAGGTGAATAACAAAAAAATATCGAAAAAATCTAACTTTTTTGGCTGTTAAAAGTTTTCCCTTGGTGGCAAGCGTTTTGTTTTTTACATGTTTAAACCAATATATACAAGTTAAAAATATATAAACTTTTCTCACATTTTTCGCAATAGATTATCCGTTCCAATCCTCAAATTAGGGGACTAATATTCTTTAAATCAGCCGCCATTTTTAAAGCATTGGCTCTGGATACATTTTTTTACTCACAGTAACATACACTTTTGTAATTTGGCTACTATACTCATTCAGACACCTTAGTTCTGCTTGCCCGCTGGGAACTTACGTCGTTTAAAATTAATATTACATATATTAGTTATATTAGTTATTTTTGTTAATTAATGTTTATATATGTATTTTGATATATAAACAAAATTATTATTTCTTTAAAGAAAAACAATACTGTCAAAAGGCAAGAGGAGTAAGTGCTAAGTATAAATAATTTAAAAAACTAATAATAAAATAAAATTGGAAAAATAAATAAGAAAATAATAATGAGCACTTTTTATTAAAAATATTGTAGATATTGATTGACACTAATTGAATAATGTTCTTCTTAGAATAAAAAAAATTAATTTAATTTTCTTTTCTTTTTTAGTCTTGTTTCTTTTATTTTCAGTTGTTTAATTTTTTTTTATTACGGTCTATTTTATTTTAATTTATTTATTATTTATTTATTTTGTATTATGCTGTATTTTTATATAGGAGTTTTTTTGAGTCTGATAATTTTCTTCTTTTTTTCAGTTTGTTTTTTACGAATTTAATTAATATTTTTAACTATTCCAAAATAATCTAAATATATTATGTATTGTAAAATATAACATTTACTACATGTAGTCTGCCTAATTACAATAGGATTAGAGCATATCGTATTCACTTCATAAACTCTCATTCTGTGGGAGTTACTACAGAAGGAAAATAATATTTAAAAAAGCTTTATAAATATACATATAATGGGTGATAAATATTCAGGACGCAGTCTTTTTTAAATTTTTTATTTTTGCCAACGTTTCAACCCAAACATGTGGGTCATCTTCAGGGCTGAAAATGTTTTTGTTTTTTTAAATTACAATCAGAGATATAATAGTATACGACCGCTAATTATAAATAATAAACTATAGTGATTGATGGCACATGAATCTTAACTAATATTGTAATACACATATTAAAATAGTTATACAAACTAAAAATAAAAAATAATATATATAATCCATTTATATAAATTTGTAATATTACAATCTCTGATTGTAATAAAAAAAAAACATTTTCAGTCCTGAAGATGACCCACATGTTTGGGTTGAAACGTTGGCAAAAATAAAAATTTTAAAAAAGACTGCGTCCTGAATATTTATCACCCATCATATGTAGAACAGTCGACTAGCTTCCTTCAAGAAATATACATATAGTATAGTTAATCAATAGTCAATCATTCAATTAATCAGTAATTAGCAATCTATTAATTAATTATTAATAAATAATTTTGCTCCAAAGCATACTAGTCAATATTCTAGGAATACAGACAAGATACATAATGTAAATATGATACGATCTTAAACGTTTCACTTAATATGTACAATCGTTTTTTTAGTTAAACTGCGTTCAGAAAAACTGACGAGATTGTACCCCATGGCTTCTTAGACCTTCAGTTCTTGTTAAAATAGCGTTTAGTTAAAATAATAATCTTACTCATTGAATGGATACAATCCAGAAAAGCTGGAATCCTTTCCGAAAATAAATGATTCCTTGAAATGCTATCCAATACAGAACGGAAGGGGATCACTGATGGGGCCTGCTGCTTTTGGATTTGGTAAACAACGAAACAGATTTATTTATAACAATTGGGTTATAGGAGGCCACTTCACATTGTTTTTGCCCATCTCGCTATCTTTCCATTCATCTCTCTCCTAATAGGATTCACTTCATTCAACTTCATAACTTCAATTTATGCCTTATTTATAAATAGATTAACTTCAAATCAAGCCATACTATTACGATGCAATATGTTCAAATTAAGGTTGCTTAATTCAGAAGAGAATAATGAGAATGATGAGGGCTGATTTAAAAATTTAAGTTATTTAAATAAAATATATTTTTCATGCATTAATTTAAAATAAAGAATATACATTTGAAGTACAGTAGACTCCCGCTTAACTGCTTAAATCGGTTGATACGGGGAGCATAAAAAAAAAAAAAAGCTCCCGAATTATTTTAACTTCTATATTGCGGAAAAATATAAATACAACATACAATTCAAACAATAGAAGTTATATCCCCATCCCCATTCCCACATATATTATTACAGTAAGGCTCGAAATCAGTTTTGTACCAAATTTAAACTGTCATGCTCAAATACCATGAATGGGGTACCGTTGGATTCAGAATTTCAGGGGGATTAGCGAATCGTATTCTCCACTTTTGTTTTTCTTTCTAAAATAAATAAAGTCGATACAAACATTTTGCTAGGCTTCAATACTGCAACGGTGGTAAGTCTGGAGATCGATACGGGCCAAATTGTGCTTTGAAGATTTTGATGCGTTTTTAAGAACAAAAACGTACTATTTTCGAGATAACGCAAGGCATAGGGTTCGCGTCCACACAGCCTTACGTTAATTGTAGTACTGTCATTGAATGCATGTCTCATTTCGTCGACTTGAGGCCTTTGTGATCGAGATGGGAGGAGTTTATATTATTTATCGATGGTGTTTTGGATCGGCAAGCTATATCATCATTAATTTTTCACCAAATCTCAAGATAAAAGAAAAAAAAATGATCGAAATCGGACAATTTTTAGCAAAGAGACAGCTTATTGAAATATGTAAACATGTATGTTCCAAACATTAATTACGTTTTTAAATTAATATTTGTTTCTTTTGCAAATTATATTTATTGATAAAGTAAAAAATGATTTCTTTATCTTTTGATATGTTGCATTATTTCATTTTCTTATTAATTTGGCATTTGATCACTTAACAATATGTTGTGCGAATTTTTCACACGGGCCTAATAGTACATATTAATTCAAAAAGATACAATTTTTTCGCCAATCATATTTAACGATTTACAAAAAGCTTTTACTAACAATCTTGTCAGTTTTATACAAAATTAGTATTTTTTGTTTTTTACCGAGCTTAATGTCTTCTCAGCAGTACTGCGTCGGTAATTACGCAGTATTTTTTCATTTATTTTTTATGTTTCTATTAAATAAATGAAAAATAAGGATTTTGTTTCAAGAATCAATTTAACTTCGAATAAGTTTTATTAAAGTTCGGTCAATTATAAAAAAATAATAAACAAAAACGTTTTTGTCTACATTTCAATCTATTTAAAATCTATAGAACCGCAACACATTAAAAATTAAATTTATAACCACTGGTAGAGAATCTGAGAAAGTTATAAGTGCTTTTAAGGATGTTAATTTTTTTTTATTTTACCGCTAACGCCGGTTAATCCGGAGAGTCGGTTAAGCGAGGGTTTACTGTAGAATAAAAAAATAAAATCGAAGTAATGTAGTTCACCAAATATCGTGAAAAAATCGTGAAATCAAAGCATATTTCGAGTTGTATATGTAGCACCACTACTACATCCGTTCTAATTAATAACTGCGTCAGTGATAATATATCACCATGTGATATAAATAGGTAATAAAAATTAGGAAGTTACACTAGGTTATACAGAGTTAGTTTAGTTATACAGTGTGTACTGAATATCTGTACCAATTTTAACATTAATCATATATCAAAATAATGTTAATATTATATAATAGAAAATTCCTTTTGTAAGGTTCTAAAACATGTAAGTGTAATCAATAATTCATATGCAGTTATATTGTTATTGTTAAAATAAATATGTTTATCAAGTTTAGTTGCGTTACCTATTTAAGTTATTATAATAAATAGGTAATAAATATAATAGTATTGCTTTCAATCTCGTTCTTAATGAATTGTTTGAGGCGTTTGAGGATTTTTTTTCATTGGTGCATATTTATTTTCATGAGTGATTTGAACCAAAGAATCAATCATAACTATGTTCTCTTTTAAAACTATAGTTATTGATTAAAATGAAGTGATGATAGTTATTCAAACTGTAAAGGTAAACAGAGACTGTCTTTACTGAAAATGATTGAAATACATTGCCCTTGAAATACACTCCAGCGAATAAATATAAATTCAATAAATACATTTTTTTTTTAAATCTGTGAAACAATTACTTCAAAATAGATCCCATATTATTATATTCATTGTATAGATTTTATATACAGGCTGTGAGACCTGGACATTAACTAGCACCCTGCAATAATTTATTGAAAGGTTTGAGAGAAAAATCCTCCGGACGATAACCGGAACGTTTTTAGATGAGAATACTAACACATGGAGGAGAAAGACGAATGAATAACTGCTTAGAGAAACTGGTCAATCAATATCTTATGCTATGAACGCAAGGAGGTTAAGATGGGCGGGGTATGTAGCTTGGAGTATTCCATCTAGAAGCCTCTTCAACACGACAATGAATGTCTCAACAGTTGGCAAAAGACCACACGGAAGCCAGAAAGCAGATGAATAAATCGAAGCAAGATGTAATAGAGCTACATGCAGATAACTGGGAAGGAATAGGCAGAAATGGAGTAGGTCTGTAAAACCAACAGAAAAAAAAGTAAAATTATTATATTACATAAGCGTAAATCATTTAAAGGTTATTTTACTTAATAATCTAACAAAAACAAAAGATGTGCAAAAAGCCTATCTATGATTAAATATAAACCCACGACATTAATCAATGTTGACGTTCAATTACATGTATATTAATTACAGAATATCGGTTCGTTCTTCAGTAAATCTCAATCTCAAGAACCGGTGCTTCTTCTGCCATAATTGTGAAGTGATTAACTTAAGTTAAAGTAACTTAGGATGCAAACTTAGTATAGTACGGACAAAACTTAGTGGATAGACAAAACAAGGAATTTCAAATGACATAAAATTAAAATAAAACTGCAGATTAAAATGCATGGCTTACAACTTCACTTAAAGTTTGTTGAGAAACATATTTAAGAAAGGTAAATTTGGTTTGAAGTGGTTTTAGTGACGGAAACAAGTTAAATCTTGGCGAACCCTAAGGTATCAATTACTGCCACAAAATAAAATAGAAAAAAGTTTCACATGGTCGGAATCCCTTGGAGGGCTTCTAGTAATTTCAATTCAACAAAATAAATTAATTAATATATAAATAAATAAATTTCATCAAAAGAAAAAAAGGAATTTTTTGGACATGAACTCAAAAGTATTTTGAATATACACTTACAGCGGTTTGGCTCGTAAATGATCTATTCAGGTGTTATTTATTCCTTCTATTATCAGATTCGAATATGGATTGATGCAAAACTTTACTTTGTCGATCCCGTGCTGCATATTTAAAATAAATAAATACGAACAGAAGAAATAAATAAATAAAAAGAGCGTCAATTCATAACATACAATCGAATACTGGAAGAAAAATGAAGTAACACAGGTGAGGAAAATTATAACCAAACAACTGATCAGAAAAAAAAAAAAGACGAAAAACGTGTAACTACCAACCAAAATAGATTAACATTCCACAAAAAAACAAAACAAAAAAAAACTGAGAAACAGAAATCCACATCAATCGGAAGGTTATCATTGGAAAACAGCTGGTTAGTCAGAAAAAGATGAAAACAAGTAAATTAGTTATTATTTGCTTATTGTTAGAGTTACTCAACATATTTTTGATCCTCTTGATGTGTTTTTATTCAATTACATTAATAAATACAGACGTTCCGTTTTAATCTGAAAAATTGAACAGAATCAATATTGTTTCATAAATATACACGTTGAATGAAAATAAGCATTAATTTTTTTTTCATTACAAATATATGTATTCTTGAGATTTAATTTTTTTTTAGTTTTTTACATATTATTAGTGTCTCCCAAATGCGAGACCGAGACGAGTCTTGGTCTTGCAAACTCAGTCTTAGTCTAGGTCTTGGTCTTGCGCAAGACTTTCGTAACAATCGTGCAGTTACCTATTAGCTTATTACCAGAGACATGTTACTGTAATTTTTTAGATATGAGAAACCTAACTAAGTCTGAATGAAAAATTATAAGAGTTAAACGCAAAAGTATATTGGTTACACCAATTCTTTACATATAGTAACTAAAATTGTCAAGTATTAGTAACTATTTTGCCTCAATTTGTATTCAAAAAATCGATTTTTTTTTACCAGTCCTGGTCCTGGTCTTGTGAAGTGCAAGACCAAGACCGATTTTGGGCAACACTACATATTGTTATTTAAATTATTGTATATATTGCTAAAATATTTATTAAGTTAGTTTTTGGTCAGATATTTATTTTTTAATTTGGATTTGTTCACTATTGTTATTTCAAGGGGACTTTGTCCAAGAATAAAGTTTATGTTCTATTCATATTCCTGTTTGTACCTAGAATTTACATTTACTCATAACAAATATAAGTTCTATATACATATTTTGTCTTTGAATGAAATTTAGTTTGAATTGTTTGGAATCGTATTATTTCAAAGATTTAAAAAGAAATTGAATTACTTCTATTGAATTTTTATTTATTCAGAGAATTGTAATTTTTAAGAATGATACGATCCATACATAGGCGCTAGGACGGGGGAACTTGCTGTGTACTAAATACATTCTGCCTCCCTCCTCCCCCCCCCCAATATTATGAAGGCCAGATTGCCTTCCAATATCTCCACTTACTTACAAAAAAACTCATAAAAAAGTTCGGCTACTCCTTTATGTATGCAATTCTAACCTTCCCAATATATCATAAGTGACGTCGCCTAAGTATCCATAACAAAAAAGTTATGCTATTCGTCCCCTCCAAAAGTTGGAATCAAGCTACGCCTATGCAGTTAACTGAATGATAAATCACCACGTACTGCCTGGTTCGTACACTCAAGGTGAAGGCTTCCAACCTACTCAAAGGCTATTCTTAATATAAGCGGACCCTACACAATCAGTCATGAATGACAGTCACAAGACTGAAAAGGATTGCTTCAATCATGTTTAGCCCTACACGTATCAATGAGATTGACGTCATTTTAGCTCAGTTGACGTTGAGATGAAAAGGCAGCATGGATCTGGTGCATTCTCCATTAAAAATAATATGGTTCATTAAAAAACTTATTATTATTAATGGACAATGGCTATGTCCCCTCCCCCAATAAAACTAATGGTGACAATATCATTTCTCCAATAATTTAAAGTAAAAAAAATATTACGAATAACTAACATGAATGAGTAAAATATATAAACTAAAATCGATTAAAAAACATAGGAAACGTCGACTGGTTGGCTAGGTTAACGCCTAGAAGTACGTTCATAAGTATTTTATCACGGCCTAAATATTTCTATTATTATATACAGAGATAATTATACATAGCAATATATTCTAGGAATTTTTTTTTGGTTTGATATTGTGCAAGCAGTAATGCGGTTGAGTGAGATGCGCTGGAGATCTTGAGTGAATGATTTTTTTTTTTTTTTTTTAGGTATTTTATAGAAGCATATGTGTAAAAACTCTATATACAATATCAACAAAAAAGTGTATACTTATTGATTTATTCGGAAATCTAATTTTACCACCTCCGTAACTTTGTTTCCAGTTTCTTTTGTTGAAACATGTTATATAGGTAAATTTAAAGGGCATCGAGAAGAAGACTTAAGCAAAGTTTCATTGAAATTGGTAATTCGTTTAGCCGCTACAGTCTATAGCAACACAGGTTTTTCGGCCGCCATATTTAAAGGGAAACGGCGGATAGTAATGTCTATGTAGGAGGATCATCCTCGGATGACCTCTGATTTTAAATCCAAATTTGATAAAAATTGGTCGAGTAGTCTCGGAGAAATTGCGTGGACGGCAGACGGCCAAAAAAAGTTGTACTCGATTTTCGAATTCTACGTATCCTGAAACGTAAAATCTCAAATTTTGAGAGGGGTCAAGTTTTCGAATTTTTCGGTCTATTACAATGGTTCATTATTGAGAATAACAAACCAAAACTACGGTGCGTGCTTATGACCACCAAGATAGAACTGAAGACATCGACAAGGCGGGATTAATAATATCAAATATAATTTCTTTTTTGTTCTATATTCAAATCGTTATGATTTTCTTCAACCATCTTCAGCAACAGAACACATTTAAGTATCTATACATTCGTATACAATGAGATATCAATTGCAAAAAAGACAATTATGCAATATAGATATTTGTGACGTGAAAACTTCTTTAGGCGCGTTTTGCACTTTTTTTGTAGAGAGTGAATTAGATTGATCCGTCAGATCCCCAATATGTAACGCTCAGGGTAAAGTCGGCTTGAGTCGACTCATTGAAGTGTTTTTGCATATGAATTAAAATATATCTAAAACTAAAAATCGGACCTACGTACTGTAAGCGGAGAAAATGTTCATATATATTCATTCTCTTTGTAATGTGATATTATTCAAAATTGTATCTCAACACGACGCTGTGTTAGAGCTGCGAAAAAGGAAAAAAATAATGTCAAAACCAAATTATAACGAGTTATATTGAAGATATGGATTAAAATATCTCACAAACTAAAAATTGGACCTGCATACTGTAAGCAAGGGAATTTTTCATCCTCTTTTTAACAGGCTATTATTCAAAACTATAACATAACGAGAAGCCGTGTAACAGAGGCGAAAAGAAAAAAATAGTGTCGAAAACCAAATGGTAACGATTTTTATGAAGGTTAGTGTTGCCCGAATGCGAGACCGAGACGAGTCTTAGTCTCGCAAAATCAGTCTTGGTCATGGTCTTGGTCTTGCGCAAGAGTCTCGCAACAGTCTTGCAGTTACTTATTAGCTTTTTACTATGGAGATATTACTGTATTTTTTTAGATGGCAGAAGCCTAACTAAACCCGAATGAAAAATTATATGAGTTAAATAAAAAAGTATATAGGTTATACCAATTATTTCCATATGGTAACTAAGATTGCAAGTATTAGTAACTATTTTGAATTAATTTGTATTCAAAAAATCGATTTTTTTACTAGTCCTGGTCTTGCTCTTGCTACAGTTAGGCGGTCTTGGTCTTGGTCTTGCAAAGTGTTAGTGTTGCCAAGACCGATTTCGGGCAACACTAATAAAGGTATGGATTAAAATATCCCAAAAACTAAAAATCGGACTTGCATACTGGAAAAAAAGGGAAATGGTCAGCATTTTATCTTATTTATAATGACCTATTATTTATAATTTATATTTCATATCATTAATCTCGCCTGGTTGATGTTTTCACTTCTATCGTATGATCTAAAGCACACACCTTAGTTGTTTTTTTTTTTAAATAAAAGTTCTGTAACGGAAGGCTAGTAATTTGTCGAAACACTATCGTGTTCAACAGAAAACTGAACAGAAATACTTAATTTTTCATTTCTTATTTTGACGACTAATTAAAAATAAATAATTATATTACCTACTGTAATTATTCACGGTATTTAAATTTTGAGATATTTTAATTCAAAAGTTCATAGTCATTATTATTTGTTGTTTTTCTTGGCGCTTTTTCTCTTTCTATTTCGATTCTCTAACCCGGCGTCACATCAAAATACAATTTTGAATGATACACAGCTCATTACAAAGAGGATGAAAAGCGTAACATTTCTCTCTCTTACAGAATGCAGGTTCGATTTTTAGAATCTGAAATATTTTAATCCAAATGCACTAATTAGTCGACTCGAACCGACTTTACCAGAATGAGCGTTACGGCTTACTCTCATTCACTGACCCAAAAGAAGTGCTAAGTGCTCCTAAAGAAGTTTTCACTGCAATAAAAAATTGTAGTGGCCTCCATTAACACTGCCTAACCTTTCTGTGGCCTCTGTGATACAAAGGCTATAGTACTATACTATAGTAAATAGAATTTACATTAAAAACAAAATATTATTAGACTGTATAAGAAATTCGAAAATACAAAATCTAGAGCGAGTTAGACACAATCTAATTAAGACTATGGACACAAGCATTTCATTGCAATAGACTAAAGGTCGCAGAGGGGTCTGCGTCAATGAAAGAGCTTACACAACGGCTAAATCAACCAGTGCCACCTACACCAATTGTCTACTGCTCAATGACCTTACCATTTTAGTTGAACAATCTATAAACAACTTGATTCGAGTTCGGGACAGATATTGGAATTTTTTGACAAAACGACGTCTTATGCTTAATTATCAACAAGTAATCCACAACGCCAATTACATTACAAAACTATATATATATATATATATATATATATATATATATATATATATATATATATATATTTTTTTTTTTAGCGAAAATTCTTTATTGATACATATTAGGAACTGGCAATAGTGGTATATGAGTAGGTCATTCACACTATGTACAATAAATAAAAATAAATAAACAGCAAAACAATAATAGGGTGTATACAAAAAATAATACGGGTTTATCAAAGATTTCAAAGGACTGTAAATATATTAATCCTATTTAATACGTACCATACTTAATAATCTCTTTAGATGATTCTCGAAGTCCGACTTCTTAAAAAAACAACCTCAGTTTAGTTATTTGTTTCAAAGAAGAAACATGATAGTGTCCTACGAAATTCTCATAATTTCAAGGCATTACTGAGAAAAAATAAATCATAGTCCCGGAAGCAACCCGTGAAATTATCAAATATGAAGGAAGAGGTGTCCTTGACCAGCGCACTGCGCGGCGTTGGTTTGGAAAAATTTAGCAGTGGATATACGACGTTAGAAAGAAGAGGGGCTCCGGGCGACCATTAATGGATATTGATAAGGTTCTGCAGGGAGCTGTTGATTCAAATCCGTTCACAAGTACTCGCATTTTTTTTTTTTTTATACATTCTATAAGCATTAAGTAAATGTAGTAAAAGTAAATGTATATAAAGTAAAAAAAAAAGAAAAGAAACTCAACTAAACAAATCAAAATAACTACTTAAATACGCACCTACTTTTATACATTATTTACAAAATCCATTCACACACTCGTGAAAGGAAAGGCAGTACTCTAGAAGATCCCAGCGCCTCTCACTCAGCCGCATTACTGGTATTAAGGACCAGTAGAGGCTGAGCAGACAAAAGTATAAAAAAAAAAAAAAAAATACGCAAACTGAAACTATTGCTCAAAGAATACAGACCATCTAAATTTTTCTCTAATCTTGAACTTTTTGTTTATTTCATGGGTTGAAACTTTTAAGGAACCTTTTAAAAAGTTCCATTTTAACAGTTTCGGTGAAACTTTTTAGGAAAAAAGTTCTTATAATAAAAGTTTTAAGGATTTTGTAATAAAGTTCTAGGTTTATGGTAAACAAATAACTGGTATTTATTTAAGTTCTGTCACTTGAGCAAAGAGGTTGTCTAAAATGGGTTTGTCACTGCCTCGTTCAAACGATTCTTTTTGTGTTAAGTCAATATATGATTTCTGTTTATCATTAATTTTCCTTATTATTATTATGTATCAGTATTTATCATGTTATTCAGTGACAAATCCATTGGTAATCTCTCACTAGCAGTAGTTTCTCTATTTGTACTAATATTTTGGCTACTAAGACTTGCATTTTGTGTTCAGGAATTGTAACTTGGATTAACGATTTGGTAATAAAGGAAAGCGTTCAGAGGAATCGTGTATTTCTATCTCACTCACCCTATTATCTATCACTAAACAACAAAGACAAATTTTAAAAACTCACATTTAGGGCAACTACATCTGAGATGAGATCGGCCCTCTTTTCTTCTTCATTCTCTGGTTCCTCGTCAGTGGTGTCGTCGACAACAGTCTGCTCTGCAACAACAGCCTCTTCATCCTGCTTTACTTGGTCGTTAAGCAGGGTGCCAAACTTTTCGAAGAAACCCCCGTCGAACTCCTGCAGCCTATAAAAAAAAAGTCAAAAATAATAATTTCAGGAGGAAAGCACACTACACAAATTGGAGCACCATCACACACACACACACACATACATACAAAAGCATAAAACCATTCTACTTCACATTCGTATTGCATTCAGATATCTCAAGTGTAGCCATCGTTTGTGGATATATTTCAGCTAATTATTGATCTTTCTTTAAGGAACAAAGACGCACATCTCGGATAGTTAGGGTACGGGAATGTCGTTGCAGGTTATGCAGCACATATCGATAACGCTATGAAGAAAGCTTTGAATACAGGAATTAAAAAAGAGAGGCAAAATCATTAAAGTGGGTCACTTTGCTCTGTAAGGGATACAATTGTTCAAATGAAATAAAATGTTCCTAGTTGATGTATGTGTCTCGCAAATGATAGTGTCAAGGCGCGAAAGAACCAGAAGGGAAAGAGAAGAATCATAGGCGCAAACTTCGGGAGGAGGGGGAGGATGGCGATCCCTCCCCCCCAATAAAAATACAGAGGGAGTGAGAATATCGTCGCACCAGTCTCCCAAATATTTCGAAGAACAATAATAAAATCAAAATTTATAAGAATTAATTTACATGAATGATAAAATAGGTAAAAGAAAATCGGAAAAGCCGATCAGATGTGGAAGCTGAGGACTAGACGTCGATACACAACCTATGTAAACACAAACGTAGATACCTCGTCCTGTGATCCTATTATTGAAATTTTTTATTTTATATTCAAAGATAATTATATATAGATACACATCCAAGGATTTTATGGTTTATTCATGTGCACTCTTCCATTATTACATGAAGATTTTATCACATTTCCCGCGGCAAATTTGAAACATCGGAAAATGTAGAGTTTACCCCACTGCCTTACCCTTTAAATAAAAATAAAAATAAGGATATGTAATATATTCAATTTCTTTGTTAACATATTTTCAAATATACCCATAACCCACACGCAAAAAAATATAAACATATATGTAATTTTATTTTTATATATAGTGTTATATCGTTCGTTTTATAATAATTATGCTGATTAAACCAATTACCAATCATAATTTTTATGCCTAGTATAAACTTCCGAATCTTTTTTACTTTCACTTACCTATATATAAAATATATAGTAAAGGAAAGTATCGCGAAAATTTTTTAATCTAATTTTTTAACGGAAATACACGTTTTGAGGTCCCTTGATTCAAAAACCCCAAAAAACAAGTTTCGCAAAATGGTCTCTGTGTGTGTGTGTTAACAGTCTAGCCCAAAAACGAAAAGTTGTACGAAAGTGAAATTGCATGTTTAACTTTTTCATATGCTAGATGTTACCGTAACTTTTTCGTCAAAATCGGCTAACCGGAAGTGGCAATTTATATCACACACAAGCCTAAACACATTTTTACAATTTTCTCGAGACGGCTATAACGATTTTGATAAAATTCATTATATCAGAATTAAATTAAGCAGTTTTAAACAAAATGTAGTTTTTATTCTGATTGGTGTTCTCTAACAGGGTTTAAATGACTGATTATCAATATTAGGTTCCTCTAAAGTACCTTTAATTTTTTTTATTTGAAAAAAATGACCATTTCTCATTAATTTCTAATATAAAAGATAGTTAAATATATAATATGAAAAAAGTTGATAACTAACTAAAGGAGAAATACAAGATCGTAACGGAGAATAGTTATAATTGGGGAACCAAAGGAATACAAGCGCATCCGAGCTCACCCGAAAGATTAGAACACGCTTCCATACGTAACATGAGCTTAATATAATACGGACTCTAACAATATTATATAAATATACAAATGCGGTTTTCATAAATGCTATTGTTGGTATTATTTAATATATAATTGTATAGATTACAATGATATAAATATTAAAATTTGTATATATTAGGGTACTTAAACCAATAAAAATACCCACAATGAAATATAAATAAATAAAACTATAATTTTTACTTTCTCTTTCCCTTTGTCTGAATATACTTATTTTTGCAAAGAAGGGGATGGTAAGTGAAAGTTGGGTGACAGACCGCACTAGATTTTTTTTTTTGGGGGGGGGGGGAAGGGAGGGGTGTCTTGCCCTTCCCCAACCAGAATGAAAAGTCTGTGCCTATGAGAATACCTTTCGATCAGTGGGTGCATGTTTTAACTAAAATACGAAATAAAAAAAAAAAACAATTCTTTGAAGCAGATATCACTATTTTTAATCAAAGGGTACATGACTTGTTCTTCCATTCGTATTCGAAATGTAGTCGATGTAAAATCTATAAAAATGGTACATTCCCTCCTCCCTCTCCCAATTTTAATTCCCAAATTTAAACGTTAAACATACGTTCAGATTTAAAAATATATCTGGTACAATGTTTGCAGCACAGTATTATGTTGTACCTGCAATGTATGCATCTATTTCCAACTCTCTTCCCTCGAACCCATAAGTAGATTTATGTATCATAATAGTACAACTTACTTTATATTTGGACGGTAAGCACGAAGTTTGTATTTGTTATTATGTCTATTAGTTCGGACCCTGGGGCTGTAAGTTTCCGATCGAGGTAATCTCAGCTGAGTCCAATCTTAAAATAGCCGAATCGTTCCTGTTAGTCCCTTAGCTTAGCCTTGGACCATTTACCTCAAAGTTATACTCATCGTCGAGCCAAGGAATTTCACATGATATAAATAAGGTTTGAAATTTTACTGAACATATCAAATTCATCCCCTTTTAATACATACAGGAAGAGTGATTATTGTTAGTTAACAAAAAAATCCTTAATTTTTAAAACAAATCGGTATTCTTATAGATTAGATATCAAAGAGTATTTCAAATTCAATTCCATCCTATAATTAGTTTTAAACAATTTTACATCACTCCATTCATCTTTGAGCATTCACACCTTGTATGGAATTGAGTGAAGGAGAAAATTTTATTGGTACAAATCAGAAAGAAAAAGTCAGATCGAATAGGAAACAAAAAAAAAAACTGTATAAGTATTATACGGATCAACTCTAACTGAGAAAAGAAATTTAACTTCCGAAACAAGGGAGAGAAAGACCTCCATCTATGAAAATATCAAATGAATCTGCTGTAATAATTCCTCAGTAACAAGGCATGTAAGAATCATTTCAGTTACTGTTATTATTATTTTTTCTCTTCGGCTCAAGACTTCCACCGAAGTCCTATACTGCTCCTATTGTTATATTTAAGTATAGTGGAGATATAGACGCACATTATTATTATTATTTATTTTTAAAAATCTATTTTGGATTCTTCAATAAATGTGCACAATGACAAATGGTATCCCTATCTAGATCAGTCAGCCCTTGGAGGAAAGCGCTATTGATTTGGATGAGGGATATTTATCATATATCATTATTGCATTTCAAAATAATGTGCAAAGGGTCCTCGATGGAGTTACATGTCGAACATTTATCGTTTTTCCAACTCTAATTAATTTCAAGCCGCGATTTGTCCAACCATGGTTAATTCTTAATCTTGTAAGTAAGACTATTTCTTTTCTGCTCAACTTAACACCAGTGTTAGAGAACCATTGGCGTAGAGAGACGTTGGGTTGGATAGTGAAATGATCTTTACCTTTCGAACTTGACTCCCAGGCATACCTATCCTGCAATTCACTAATAAAGAGTTTTTTTCTCCCTTCTATAAATTTCTTGTAAAGGCAGTTTCGCAGTTTCCGCCCTTCCATAACCCCCATTTGCTATCATATCAGCTTGTTCATTCCCATACAAACCCACATGACGTGAAACCCGTTGAACCTTAAATTTTGTATTTGTTGGACGATGAACTTCTTCTTTTATATTATTTATTAGGAACGATGAAATATGTTGTCGATCTATGTTTCTGAGCGAATTGCATACGGAAGTTAGAATCAGTTAGAATTACTACTTTTTACTAATAATATTTTCTGTTGGCTATTTCGAAAGCTTCAACGACACCGTATAATTCAGCACTGTATATGCTGAACTTTGTAGGAAGGTTTATGGATGTATCCTGGTTATATTGAACATCATATACCCCGACTGAAACTTTATTTCTATCTTAAGATGAGTCTGTATACATCTTTTGATAATTTTTATATTTTTCAGACATTATTTCGAGTGTTTTTTATTTTAGAACTGATGGTGGATAGTGTATTTTGGACAAATCTGATTAGAAAAGCTTGGGATTGGTTTTTATGATAATTTGTGATTTTGGTATGGAAGTACATAGTTCGAGTGGTACGGGATCGATGAAAAGTTTGTTAAATAAATGTTTTATTTCTTGGACTATGATTCTTACTCTTGGGATGTGTAAGGTGCCGTTTCGAATAGCTTGATTTAGCGGGTGGGAACTATTTGAGGCCACTTTTAAAAGGATACTGTTATTTTTAAGCTGCTGCTATACTTTATTACCATAAAGTTTTATTGCAAAAAAATGTATTCAAAATGCATACACATACCGGAAGATGGGGTAACTTTGGGACTGGGTGGGTAACTTTGGGAAAGCGGATATAATTTAGTTTGAGGTGATTTCGTGGTGGATTCACTATGTTGGTTCGGTCATGGACAGCGCATGTACTGCAATATTATCATGCGGCGTACTACACTTGAGGCACAAGCGAAAGTTTCAAGAAAACAAGAATTTTGAAAAAAAGCAATGGAAATAAATAAAACCTAACTGCACAAGGAGTGTAGTGAACTAGGGTTCTCGAACTGCCGCAAGGTAGCAGAACAATACATACCTATACAAAGCACGTTTTTGCAGACTGAACCAACATAGTGTATCCACCACAGAATAACCACAAACTAAATTTTACCCGCTGTCCTAAAGTTCCCCACCCAGTCCCAAAGTCATCCCATGTTACGGCATTTAAAATTTTTTACACTAAAATAATAATTAAAAAAAAATAGAACTTGTAGGTAAAATGCGTGAGCGCGCACATGTGGCGGGGTCTGGTAAAAGGAACTGTTTGTTTATTTCTTGTAAGCAAAGAATCATTTTTAGCCGATAAACCTCAACGAGCAACTTTTGACCAAATTCCTGCAGTCTTCTAAAATTAAATTGTATTTCAAAGTTTCTTTAACTTTTCACGTAAGATTTTTGTTTAAGTTAGTTAGATTTATATTTGCTTGAGAGCCTTGCAGGACAAGAAACGAATGCAGATGTTAGAGTAGTTATGATTTTTTTACATATGTTATTTAGTTTCAAAGCGGAATTAAAAATATAGTTCCGAAACCGGCAAAACACCTGAAGAATTTTTTAACGGTAAATATAAAAAATTTTCATTCATTGCATAATATCTTGTGTGTCATTTACAACACAAAAAGCAGAGTAAGTATTTGATATAATTTGAGCCTTAATAATGTTAGTTTCCAAAAGACAATTTTTCAAAATTTTCAAATACTTTTCAAATTTTGTTTGAGAATAAAAGTGAAATCTCTGTTTTGGCAGATGTGAAAAATATCTGCTTCCACAAATATGTCCACTACTTTTAAGCTAGTTTAACTAATTTCACTTCGGGCGTTAATAAATGTCTGTAAATAATATAATGTTAAAATCGCATACAAATGTTAAGATGATATTTAATATCAAATTTTATATGATAGCCTATTTTTATACTATATAAAAGTAATAAAAATAGCTAAAATCAATTATATTTCGCTAATTAATTAAACTAGTAATTAGTTAATAATCAAGAATTATAAAATGAAATCAATATATATTATTAATAAAATGAGTTATTAATACGATGACTGTCGAATAAACAAAAGATTACATTAACAAAATATTTTGGATATCAACACATGTAATACACATGTAATGTAGTATCAACACATACGGATGTGTTAAATGGAATTTTCTGTTATCATAACATTATGTCCTTTGGCTTATGAATATTATATTATTTCCCTCCAACAGTGTTTTTAAATTTATTCTTTATACAATTTTTAATTTTTAAATAACCATAAATTCTTTCAGAATCTTATTAGCAGAATTTCAATTTAATTTTTAATGAAAATGAGGCATGTAGTGTTGATTCGCCGGTTTTTAAACATTGGCCTTTTTATAAATTAGTAGAATATTTTAAGCCGTGGAATATTGTTGGGCTAATAAAAATAATTTATTAACAAATTACAATAACATTTTAAAAAAATTACCACCAAAAACGATATTTCATATAATGTAACCATATATAATTAACTCATAAACAATGGAATCTCGTAAATCTGAACTTCGATAGTCTGAACATTGCAGTGATCCGAACTCATGAAAGATAAATAAAATAAAATAAAATAAATAAATAAAATAAAAGTTAATAAATTTATTAATAAGATAGTCAATGGGAGTTGTATTTTAAGTTTTAGTGAGATGAAAAAAGGGACACAGAGACCAACAAACATAAAATTGTTAACAAAAGACTCCCACCTACCAAATTGATATTTGCGGAATTTATTAGAACATGCACGCACAGGTCTTCTTCCTGTAATTATTTTACGTAATTTCCTCATCGCTTTTGATAAAAACAGAAGATAGTACTCCTGCGATAGTGAAGAGAAAAAAACAGTGAGTAGTCAAAATCCAACAACAATATAATATAATCAATTTAATTACTAACTTAAACTGAATAACCCTATGTCCTCTTGTCCTACAGTATCCTTTAATAATACCCCACTTATCTCTGTTGAACAAATTCGATACCTTGGACTCCACTTAGACAAACGTCTAACTTGGAATCCTCATACCAGACTGAAACGACAAGAAACAGCTCGACGTTTCCCACTACTCCAGCACTTACTAGACAAACGCTCTAACCTCCCAGTCAATTACAAAAGACTCATATACATGACTACAATAAGACCTATTTGGACTTACGGAGTTGAGCTATGGGGCTCCACTAAGCCATCGAATTCCTCTCGTATCCAATCCTTACAATCCAAAATCCTTTGTAAAATCCTCACTGCTCCTTACTTTGTCACAAACAAAATCATCCATAACGACCTTAATGTTCCTTATGTTTCTGACCTGGCCCAATCCAGATACCTATCCTTCCATAACAAACTTCAGAACCATCCAAACCCTCTCGTTTCTAACCTTGCTTCCTCTTCGATCCCTGACAACCCTCAGAGGCGTCTGAAAAGAAGATGACCTCGAGATCTCCTTTTGTAAATACATTTTTAGAGTGCTACCAATGGGTAGTTACTCAACAAGTGATTTCATGCTATTTTATTCCTTTGTTCACATTTACTGAATGTATTTTTACTTGTAATACAGTTGTAAATATCATCAATAAAAAAAAAAATCTAAAAAAAAACCCTGAATAACCGTAGCGATCTGGAATCAGATCATTAAAGTAAGCCGGAACAGGACCAATAAAGAAATTGTTATAGTAACTGGTCAATCTATATATCATTGAGGCGATTAAGAAGGGAAAGAAATGTAGGAGAATTTGCAGTAATCCGCCAGAAAGACTTGAGATGATAATGAATGCCTCAATAGTAGATATAAGACCACCTGAGGCCAAAAACCAGATTGATCGATTGAATAAGCAAAAATAGAGCTGCAAGCAAAAAAACTGGAAAACAATAACAGTCCGGGAGTCCGTACCAAAAAAAGGTGTCATATTTTATACTAAGCTTTGTCCTTATAATTTGATCATATCCACGGGCCTGATGAGAAAAATGCACGTCTGCCAGTATATAGCCGCTGGAATACAAAATGGCGGCCATGTGAAGATAGATAGAGACCCTACATAGGTTCTAAGCGTATATATATAAAGGGGCTTATAGATATATATAAAGCTATCAACCCTTTAAATTTATAATGTTTACAGTCTTAAGACATGAAATAAAAGTCAGTTACCCTATACCCGTCAATTTCAATACGAAAAATTGAGTTTACAATTTAAATAGTTTATTTTTTTCGATTTTTCGCTTATATCAGTGAAACTATGCGTTCTATGTATAATAATGTATGTGTGAAATTAAACCTGACAAAATTTTCAACAGAAATGGTTGTATTAGTTTTTTTTCGCTATGTTCCACAATTTTCGTGATATTCGTCCCAGTAATTCACTAATATTGAAAAAACTATAGAAATAGCATTGTAATTTTTTAGACAGGAGAAACCTAACTAAGCCAGAATGAGAAATTAGGAGAGTTAAATGCAAACGAATATTGCTTATACCAATTCTTTACACATAGTAACTAAAATTGTCAAGTATTAGTAACTATTTTGCCTTATTTTATTAAAAAAATCGATTTTCTTTTACCAGTCTTGGTATTGGTCTTGCAACAGTTAGTCGGTCTTGCAATGTGCAAGACCAAGACCGATTTTGGGCAACACTATAGGAAAGGAACCAATGTTATGAAGGCTGTTTCTCCTCCCTCCTGTGATATATAAAAAAATAAGTTCTACATATTCAATTGTAGTTTAGATATATTCAAGTATATATAATAAGTAAAATAAAAATAATTAAAATCCCTAAAACTATATAAACATATAAAAAATAAATTTTAAATATTCAATATTATATTTTTCCTTTTCAAAATAATTATGTTGAATTTTTACAAATAAAAAAAATGTCCGCCATTTTATTTTTAGTCCATCGCCACCCCAATCAAAATCGAAAGTCTGCGCTTAATCATTGGACCTTGAGCATTGGAAGCTCAACGCCCTACCACTCAGTTACCCCTATAATATAATAATAATATAAATAATGAAAAAATATTTATAGCCGCTGTGGTACTACTAAGCAACATAGAGTATTCATCAATTGTATCAAGGTATCATTCACCAAAAACTAAATTTATTAGTACATACCCACTGGCTTTAGCGCCAGTGACGCGGTTGAGAGAGTAGCGCAGGGATCTCTTGGAGTCCTGCTTTTCCTTCTGTAGTTGGAGGGAGAAGCCTGGCTTGAGGTTCCCTGCCTGATTGTATATATTATATATAGGTATGACTGTGTTTTTATGTTTTTTAATTTACCTATCTTTAGATTATTTTATTTTTTTATTGTACATAGTTTTTGATTATTATTTTACTTTGTTAATTTTATATTTTCTGTATATATGGTGCGAATGAGTTCATACATCACTATTATTATTCTCCACGTGACAGGTGATTATATTTATAAATAAACAAATAAATAAGTACATACATTACGCAATATGTAATTCAAGCTCACGCTTTTGAGATACAACCGCCACTCCTCATCCAAGACTATTTTGAAATATCAGTGAGGGCCTGGTTCGGAGTAGAATGCTCATTTATTTACAATCGCGATCCCAAAAAAAACTTTAAAAAACCGGAAGTGCCACACAAAAGCCTTTTCCGCCCGCCAGCCCTGACCGACGCATCGCTTCACAGTTCAGTTCAGTGGCAACGACTTCCGGGCATCGTGTACGCACCGAACATGAACTTGATAGTAAAGAAAGAATATATTTGTCACATTTTATGGCCTAACAATGTAATGGTTAACATTTCAAGATTACGCAGAAGAATGATTTAATCATTCCACGGTTCTGTGTCAATAATACTTTCAATCAATTGATTTGAAATATATTACTGATTTCGAAAACGACAAAGGCAATAGAAAGGACGAGGAAAGGTTGACATTTATGTAACAAGAGATAGCATGAAAAAGATCGACGAAGGTATCAATGCCATATCGTCAAGGGGACAAGGAAAGGGACAGAATTATCTTATTTGTTTTACGGGTTCATTACCCAGATTTATTTATCAAGCCTAGTCTATAGAATAGTGGAAATTATCAGAACCTAAACAATAATGAAGTATTACGCATTTTATTCCATAAATGCAAATACTTTAGTTAAAAGAATTCTTCCAACTAGTGTTCGCCCAGAGGTCGAAATTCGACCATATCCATTAAAAATTTGAGGAAAACATAATTAAATAAATTCAATAAATAAAGAGTAAATCACGATTCAGAAATCCTCATTTATTAATATAAACAAAATTTCAATTTAAATTAATAAATCGAGCATAAACTACTTAAAATTATTTATAAGTAATACAAAATAGACTCATTCAAAATATCTAATTTCCATTTTAATTTATGTGTGTCATTATTACAATAAATTAATGTTATGATTAAGCAAGTAAAAAATAAATTTAAATTATCAATTTCAGCTGAGTTTAAATCCATTTTTATGCAGAAATTCTCTGTAAACAATGTTCTGTTATTGTTTAGTACATAGCCTTACTCATTGCCATTGGAAATATAAACTTCAAAATTGTAAATGAACGTGGTCTATTTGCTGACACATATAATTGTCCATGCGAAATTACTGGACATCGCAATAATACACAAATTTTCCAAAACGTTGACCCACCGATTTGATTATGGTCATAGCAAATGCAGCCATTAATAATAACGTTGTTCTTTGAAATTCGAATGGAAGTATTGTGTCAGAAAATATTAAATTAATTCTTGGAATTAAAATTATTTTATTTAATGTAGCTCCCGTCAGTACTTCACTCTCATTCATGTTGCATTAAGTAATGCTTGTGCAGTATTTAAGTTAAGGATGAGAGTAACTATAGAATTTATTTTTAAATTTAATTTATGAGGTAACGTTACACTAACAATCAATGATATCATCTCTTCAAATAATAACCCCGATCACTTCATTAAATGTAAAGTTTTCGATTTATCAAACATCAAAATAAACGAAATCGACTTTGCAAAAGAAAGAGTACTAAATGTTTAAAATGATATATCTCTGGAACAAATAGTCCGATTTCAATGATTTTTTTTTTATTTTGTAGAAAATTAAGGAAACTTTCAAATAAATATTTATTAATAAAGTATGTTATATACATAAATTACAAATGTTTCAGGGGAAAGACTTTAGCCAAGTTTCGAAAAATTGTTAAAGCCGTATTGGCGCTACAGTCTAAAACGAATCAAGTTTTTCGGTCACTATTTCGAAAGGAAAGGCCCGAAAATAATGAAACGTATACAAAAACACTTCTAAATATTATTACGACGTTGTGTCAAAATTTCGAAGAAATCGGTGAAGAACTTTCGGAGATGAGCTGTTTTGAACAAACTACCATTTATATATTTATTTACAAACTATTTCATATTTTTATTTATTAATAACACTAAAGTTCGTCAATAGCTATTAAACGAAAAAAGAAGGAAGAAAATCGGTTGAATAATAGAGGAGAAAAAGGGGCTGAACCGTTTTGTGTTTGTCTATTTATTTAATGATATTGCTGTACTACTGTAGTACTGAACCCGAAAATCTTCATGAGTAATAGTACCACAGGTTATTTTTTTCCAATATTGCTGCGTTGAATATGAGTCACTTTCATTATCATCTACGTGACATGGCATTAGCTGTCAGTCTCCCAGAAGACTTGATAAAGGATTTCTCATAATTCAGAAAATATTTTAAAACATATATATCGAGTCGGATGTATTTTAGTAATATAATACCGACCAGGCATTTATAAACAGCCACAAAATACGATAAAATAATATGAATCTGACCAAAGTAGATACAATTTTTACTCAAGTTAAAGGAAAAATAAATCATTGTGAAAGTGCCGCAAAAATAATCTTCTAAAAAAGAAGCATAGGCTACTTAAAGAAATATGGACGAAAGACCGAATCTGTAGAAAAGATTTTATAAACAGAAACAGATGATTCAAACCTTATTTTCGGAAGAGGAAAATAAGTCATTCGCTCTTCAAGAAACATAAAAAAGATACTTAAATTGAAATAACGGAAGGAGAAAAACGTGGCAATGATTCAACCGATTGAGAAGAAAAGAGAACAATAAAAATACGATCTACCCATGCCAGAATTATTTTCGTCTACAACCAAATACAACACAAAGCGGGACGAAACACTACGATATTACAGAAAAAATAAGTATTAAAGAAATATAGGAATGCATCAAAATACAAAGGGGTATGCAAATGAGGAAATGTATGTTGTTTTTTTTAATATATATTGTAGTGTTTTTGATTATTTATTTGTTTTTTTATTAACTGAACCTTTACTTATACTCATCTTATAATCTCTTCCGGGTAAAGATATTGCTAATAAGTATAAAAAGTTAATTTTAGAAGAATTAAAAAAAAATTGTGATTTTACAGTATTTTTTGAAAACTATAAAAAGAGTGTGGAAACTCTCTCATTTAGGATAAATGAGGGTTTACGGATTTTTAAAAAAAAATATTTCATAAAAATGTTATTAAATAAATATTTTGTTTCATAAACTCAAACAAAGCTCAATTCAGAAAAGGAATGAGGACCTTAGACTAGATCCTCATCCTAAAACAAGTATTCGAAAATGATGGAAGCAGATAAGGACATCCACGACTTATTTGTAAATTTCAAAGCAGCCTATGATGATTCTGTGGACAGGAATTATCATTGGAAAATCATGACTGAACTTGGTGTGTCTTGGTGAGGTTGACAATGGAGTGTACAAATCAACCTAAATGTCAAGTCCTAATACAAGGAGAAGTATCTAAAGCCTTCAAAGTTCAGCCGGGATTAGGACAAGGAGATGGACTATTACCGATGCTGTTCAACATAGCACCGGAGATGGTGATAAGAACAAATTCACACAAAAATGGAGGTGTCCACGTAGGAACGAAAAATCAAATTCTTGGATATGCAGATGATATAGCTGACCTTGGAAGTAATCAAGAGGTCTGGGAAGACTCTGATAAGAGAGGCAGAGCTAATCGGCCTGCAAGTAAATGAAGATAAAACAAAATATATGATAATAAGCCGAAATTTCAATCCCAATAATAGAATATGCGTAGCAGGAAAATCGTTCCTGAGAGTAGAAAAAATCAAATATCTCGGCTCCATAATATCTCAACGACTAAACAACGGTCGGAAATAGATCAGCTTATAATAACTTAAAACTGAGCTTTCTTTTCCCTTTCAAGGGTATTCAAATCTCGATAAAATTTAGGAAATCTCGGATTGAGGGTGTACAATGGTAAAGCCAGTTCTAATATATGGCTATGAGTCCTGGACACTAACTAGCGATCTAGAAAAAAATCCTTTGCACAATAACCGGAACGATCTGAGATCAGAGTACTAACTGCTGTAGAAGAAAGACCAATGGAGAATTGCTTACTGAAATAGGTCAATCAATATCTCATGATATGAAGGCAAGGAGGTTAAGATGGGCGTGCCTTGCAGCTCGGAGCAATCCATCTAGAAGCCTCTACACAACCATGAATGCCTCAATAGTAAATAAAAGACCATGTGGAAGACCAAAAAGCAGATGTATAGATAGAATAAAAAAAGAAGCAATAGAGCTGCATGCTGATAGCCCGAAAGAAATAGCCCAAGATAATGAGGAATGGAATAGGCTTGTTAAGGTGGCAAAGATTCTACAAGGTCCATAGTGCCACCAGAAAAAAAACTCAAATAATAGTAGAAGTCGAAAAAAAAAATCTACAGTCAAAAATTGGAAATGTAATTGTTATCTACGAAAACCTTAATTATTTCTTTATGTCACATATTTTTAAAATTGGTTTTGGTTATCTATCGATTTGCTTCTATAGTTCTTAAATACAAATGCTTAGCGAACAGAAACATCATAAACGATGTGGGTACTGTTGAAGCGTTTCCAAACACCAACACATGAGCAAGATTATACCTTGTCCACACGTTAGCCATTTTGAATTTGACCACCTTATGTTAAAAAACTATTGGTTTTAGTTTCGTTAAAAATAGTCAGTGCCTTCAATGGATGTTTTTAATTGCAAGATAATCATATCTATGAGACCGATAGACTACTATGCGATAAAATAAAATTTGGCCCTAAAAGTATTTGACAAGTTTACTGTCCCACTGACTGCAATATATAAATACAAATACATTTATCATGTACTAAAGCTATTTTCTGCTCTTCCCAGTGAAGCCAAGACTTTACAAGCCAGCAAGATACACCACGTTCCACATTACCCTCATGTTTACACATTTGCATCCATCTCTGTGGTTGTTTACGACATTATAAGGCAGACAGTCTGAGAAAATATCCCAACAAAGTAATGGTTTCATGATTAACAGGCAAACTGATAGTTTAGTCAACAAATATTAAGGTAACGTTAAAAAAAAAAGACCTTAAAAGTTGTGATAAACTATAAATCTAATTTAATCAAGTGGAAATATAAATTTAATTTTTCAAAAAAATACTTTTTCCTATGAGGACAATTTTTTATTAAAAATCTTATTACATTAATATTACACAATATAATTAGAATCTTTGAAAAATAAAATAATATAGCAGTGGAGCTCATACGAATTAATATTGATATGACTTCATAAATTCGGTCTTTGACTTCAAATATCTTTGGTACAAGTGATTATTGATTATTATATTATATTATTAAGATTTCCAATGATATAAAATCATAACGAACTGACAGTTTACAGTTATCTTCAAGAACGAAATTTTTTTTAATATAGAAGATACGTAAATGCACTTTTAAGGTATGAAGCAATTACTATAACTGTTATTATTATTAATTATTCAGTTTTAAAAAGCCGCATTAGTAGTTATAATTATTATAGTTTTAGGCGAAAAAAAACTTAACAGATGAAGATTATCTTGACCTTGGACTATTTCATGAATCAAAACATTATTCATGTAAATTGCCTATATTTATTTTTATCGAAAAAAAAATTATGCTGATATTAATCCAATATTGCGTAATTGATAACAAATATAAATTTGGGTATAAACGATAAAGTAGGATTTCAGTGACCGACCTCTACGATTACAGAGAGTCCAGTTTAAGCATGAGACATTGCCAGCACGTTGACTTCGGCGACTTGGCAAGACACCCATGGACGAAATAAATGTTTGTTCATTTATAATTAGAATAGCAATGCAAATACATTTTCTATACGAACAGTTAAATTCAATTTCAGCTGGGACAAGCATGGCGAGTTTTGTTTTAGCATATTCATTTCGGGCAGACGTAAAAGATCTAGTACCATACCGAAAAAAAATCCTGTACCATTTCAAACCATGGAGTTTCATGGGTTCAGTTGTTTGTAAAGAAGTACTGTTTCAAGACTAACGGTAATGCATAGAGTTGGTTGGGGTGAGATCACGCCCAACCGCGAAGTTTTCTTCCTTAATTAATTAACTAATTAACAGTGCCAATTTTATAAAGAATGGGTGTGCCCCAGGAAGGTCTCCTGATCCCAGAGCCGATCCATGGCTGATCGTTAGAAGTCTGTGCATTACCCACTACAACTTACCTCCTCCCCTACCTTAACCCGTCCCCTTTCATAAATATTTTTGTCTAAATATAAATGGTTATGAAAAAAAATACAGTCATAAAATAAATTGCTATGTTCATTTATTGATTCAGTTAATTCAAAAGTTCAGTAAATTAATAGAATGAATATACAAGACTCTCAGTACTTTTTTTTTCATTATTTAAACCTTTCAGTAACGTCTATAATCATAGGTCAGTTGAAGTTCAGCATTATTCAGCATTTTTTTAATCCGAATAAAAAAGAATGGAATGTACCTGAAATTCCATGCAATGATTTTTATTTGTTGGCTTTACAGATTTTCGGCATTCTGAAAATAAAATATAGATGTACTTAAGCAAAGCCATTTCTTCCACAAATTTAGAAGTGGAAAAGGACCATCTGACATACCGTCGATGACTTAATGATTAGTACCTAATAACAGGGTTACAACTTCCAGCTATAGTCTATTCCAATAAGATTTCTACAGTATCACCAGTTATAGAAGGCCGAACTGAATAAGAGTGGGGGAACAGAAATAGAGAGAAACTGGAGAAGTGGGGAGAGACATTAATAACTACCTATGGTTTCATAATGTAGCTATCCCAAAATTTTAGATTAATATGGAATTTTTATGTGCTGGTTTCTAGACTGCTGATTGTATTTAATGGAAAAAAACAATGGCGATAAAAGTAGTATTTGATAACACAACAGCAATAAATATGGTTACTATTAAAAAGTTTTTTTTTTTATTTCTTAATGACATTTACAACTGTATTACATAAATACATCAAGTAAATTTGGACATAATAGATATAATGGCATGAATACACTTGCTGAATAACTACCCAATGGTAGCTCTAATGATATGACTACATTAGGAGATCACGGGGCCATCTTCTTTTTAGAAGCCTCGGAGGGTTATCAGGAATTGAAGAGGAAGCAAGGTTAGAAACGAGAGGGTTGGGATGATTCTGAAGTTTATTATTCAAGGATAGATATCTGGATTGGGCCAGATCTGAAACATAAGGAACATTAAAATCTTTATGGATAATTTTATAAGTGACAAAGTAAGGAGCATTGAGGATTTTACGAAGGAATTTGGATTGTAAGGATTGGATGCGAGAGGAATTTGATGGTTTAGTGGAGCCCCATAGCTCAACTCCGTAAGTCCAAATAGGTCTTATTATAATCAAGTATATGAGTCTTTTGTAATTAATGGGAAGTTTAGAGCGTTTGTCTAGTAAGTGCTGAAGTAATCGAAAACGTCGAGCCGTTTCTTGTCGTTTCAGTCTAGTATGAGGATTCCAAGTTAGTCGTTTGTCCAGATGGAGTCCTATGTATCGGATTCGCTCAACAGGGATAAGTGGAGTATTGTTAAAGGAAACTGTAGGACAGGAAGTCGTTGGTTTACGAGGAAGATTAAAAAGTTAAATAGTTACAGTAATAAATTTAAATACTTTGATGGGTTTTTGTAGTTGATTTTGTATTTAAAGTATGTGAAAGTTTATTGGACGTATTATAAATTTATATTAAGTAATTCTTATTTTAACTAAAAAAAAAAAAAAAAATAAGTAACAATGAAGTATTTTGAATTCTTGGTGGATTTGGATAATTTTTTTCATTTTGTAAATTACAATATTTAAGATGAAATGTTCTCCGCTTCGATCGTGACTAAACACAGAGCTGGTCAATAGCAATGAAAGAAACCATTCATGAGAAATCTAGGACGATCTTAATGTGATTTAAGAGGAACCACATGTCTTTCATAGCAACCTCTCCTCCCCTTTCCTCAAAAAAAAAGAAAATTTCAATCTTCTATATATATATATATATATATATATATATATATATATATATATATATATATATATATATACATTTTAAATTGTTATAAGTATAAGTGGGAGATGGGAATTCTCAGGAAATTTGTAGGATTGTTGAAGGCGAATATAAATGTTTATAAATCCCAAAGCCTTATATAAAGAGAAGTATCAGAAGCCTTCGAAGTTCGAACAGATTTGAGTGAAGGAAGTGGACCCTTGCCGATGCTGTTCAACTCAGGTGAAAATGGAGGTGTGCACATCGGTATGAATCATTAAATCATAGGATATGCACAGGAAAAAGCTGTCCTCGCACATTCAGAGAAGCAGAGAGTCATAATTATGATTAGAGAAGTGGAGAAAATCGGCCTAAAGGTAAATGAAGATATAACAATATATATGATAGGCGTAAAATCACTTAGAAAAATATAGTGTATACAGAGCTTTCTTATCTCTTTCTAGAGTACTGAAATCCCTAAACATTGTTATAAATCTCAAATTAAGAGTGTACAATAATGCTATAAAAGCAGTTGTGGCATATGGCAAGATCAGAAACCAAAGCCATAGAAAAAAGAATTGAAAAATTTGAGAAGAAAATTCTCTGTAGCGTTTGGGATAAGAATACTAACGCATGGAGGATAAGGACCAATAGAGAACTGCTTACAAAAACAGATCTGTCTATATTTGATGTTTTACTCAGCGGTAAAGACTCCTTTTTATCAAATTATAATAGGCATTTTCTCATGGAATTAATTAATTTAATGAGACAATATAAGCTCATGAATATACCCATTTGCTTTTCACTTGCATTGCAAGATAATTTGTTCGCAAAATCGAGAAATAAGGTTGCATAAAATAATACTGGGATGTTTGGTCTATGTAACCTCGTTATTTTGACACGATGGGGAAACACTTCACAGACAAGAGGTAATGCCAAATGGCGTTTTTGTTATGTTTTTGTATTAGACAAAGTTTACCGACCTCCTTACTGAAAACGCCCCATTTCTGAGAGTTTTCATAAATAAAATGTTGCAGATTATAATAAGACTAAGCCATATATGGAGTTTTAGGAGGATGTTAATAATTTGATAAAAAGGGGTTCCGTACCGCGAACTATTATGAAGACAAGGTGAACATGGATGGGCTTTTAGTAGGAAAAAATCCATCAATAAACTTCTTAACAACAATGAATGCCACAGTAGTTGGTATGAGATCACATGGCATTTGCCCGTAATTTGAGATAAAATAAATTTGAAACGAAAATTTGAGGGATAAGAAAAAACAATTTTTATAAAGCAAAAATTGAATCTAAGAAGATAGATGTCAAATGCTACATTTTAAATCAACAAAAAAACGAGTTGAAATACCAATGCGTGTATCATGAAGTTCGACCATTGACCCTGTCGGGATGAAATATTTATATAAACTATTAAATTGCATTTAAAAATATTAGTACTCAAATAAAATATTTTTGAAATAAAAAAACTCATCATGATCCATGTTTCAACTCCAATAACCACTTCGTAATCCTATTTTAGATAAGGGTCCGGTTTAGAAAAAAAAAAGAGAATATATAAGTAGAACATATGAGTAAAGTGGGTTGAAATATTTTTTTTTCCGGAAAAACTAAATTGAGATTTGTATTTCACACTTCGAAAAACTCTTAATTACAAATTTTCATACCGATCGTTGGATCAAAATTTCCACCTAACAGAAGCCTTCAATTTTACAACCAAATTGTCAAAAATCAACAAAATAATTGTGGTAACTTCAACATGGCTCACTTATCCTCACGAAAATTAGCATGAATTTAAGGTCCCATAAAACACACGTAGCAGCACAAACCAGATGGCCACAAATAAATTATGATTGGAGATTAAAAATAAAAACGTTTGAGGAATTTTTCATTATTAAACGGCATTAAAAAAAAATCCACCCATAAAATTAACTCCAAAAATTTAAATGTTTTTATTTCATAATAAATTCGTAATGGACGCTAAAAAAGAATATAAGTCGTTTTTTTATGACAAATATTTACTTGGCTTAATTTTCTGGAAGCTTCATTCGGTTTTTGTAGTTTATTATACATTAGAATTCGTTTAATAAATGAAGCCACATGGTTTTCTTATTTCACACCAAAAAAAAGAAAAAAAAAAAGATCGATTTATAATAACTTACTAATCCATGCTATTAGTAAGTATACTTATATAACTTACTTAGTAAGTTTTTTATACTAATATAAAAAATATTAAAATTTTTTAATTTTTTTTCATCCGCCCCTGGAAGGTATTCCCAAGAATCTTCGGACATGGGACTAATATTTTTCGATCTAGTATAACAAAACAAAGTTTAAATGAAATCGATGATCCCAGTTCCGTAACCAGCCCTTGTTAGAAACTAAGCGAAATGGCCAATATCCTGTGTATTTAAAAGAATTTATCTGCCAGTGTGGGTTTAAAACTCATAATAAGCAAGCTTGGATTCGTAAATATTTATATCATCGGGATATGTTGAAAAAGGAGGGAGACCTCTAAATATTATCTTTCCAGAGCGCTACCGGAACTCGGGCATCAAGGTTAAAAGCGTAGTGCAAGAACAAAGAAAGCTTCTGATCGATATGCGGTCTACAATTGGAATAAATAGAAATTTATAAGGATATATAAGCCCTCCCCCCCAAAACAATAAGAATTATAATACTGTTACAATTGTGCAGTATTAGCTAACTGCAGTGTTGATAACCTGCAATCTGGTCCAAGGAGGCATGTGAGATAGTGATGGAATACACAAACATGAGTAATATCTAATTTGAGTCAAGTTGTGCAATCTAGTATTCGTAACAGCTAGTCACAGTCATATGTAAATGCTTTACATATGTACCTATAACAAGTAATCTGGATTTGGAAATGTTTTATATACAATATGAACATATAATTAAACTATTATTCGCCAAGTGGTCAAAATTTGACCATAACCATTATTGAGCATTTGAAAAAAACACATTTTTTTTTTTATTCATAAAAGATCAATCAAGAATTGCTTACAGAAACTGGTCAATGAATATCACATGATATCAAGACACGGAGGTTAAGATGGGCGGGGCATGGAGCTCGTAGCAATCTATCTGGAAGCCTCTACGTAACAGTAAATGCCTCAATAGAAGTCAAAAGACCACGCGGAAGGCCAAAAAGCAGATGGATAGATAGAATCAACAAAGATGCTATAGAGCTGTGTGCAGATAAATGGAAAGAAATAGACCAAGACAGACAGAGATGGAGCAGGCTTGTTAAGGTGGTAAAAGATTTAAATGGTCTATAATGGCAAAAAAAAAAAAAAAAAAAAAAAAAAAAAAAAAAAAAAAAAAAAAAATATATATATATATATATATATATATATATATATATATATATATATATATATATATATTCATACATTTACTTCTATATGTACTTACAAAAGAAAACAGTGCAGTTTCATTTGTGTACTTTCTGAGTTATAGACAATTGAACATGAATCTATCGTAATTTTTTTCAGAAAGATATTCGAACAAACTTTGCACAATCGGTGAAAATTTGATAAAAAAATTTTTTATTTTTCTATTTGTATGAAAATTCGTATTTGAGATTTTTTTCAGGTATAAAATACCAATCTCAATTTAGGTTCTCCTTAGAAAAATATTTGAAACCACTTTGCTCCTTCGGTTGAAATTGTTTCATTTCAATATTGTATTACAGCTATATTTCAAATATAATTTATTCACAATATATCTCTTACAAAAAAAATAAACCGCAGAAAATGTAATAAAAAAATGCAATAAAATCTCTTACCGGAAATGATTTTTTTAATTTTTATATATATTTTATTCATTTTGTATGATTTGAGAAGCTTCAAAAAATATGGGTATAATCAATCAAAAATTGTTTACTTTTTTAGCTATTCGCAAATAAAATTCTGAATTCGACGTAACATATTTTGCAGCTTGTTTTCGGGAAAGTATGTTATATATATAAATTAAATATACTTCAAGAAGACTAGCCAAGTTTCATTACAATCGATACAACCGTTTTGGCACTAGTCTATAGCGATTTATATTTATATACACTGTTGCCAAATTTTTTTATTGATAACACTACACGCTCGTCGATAGCTACTAAACAAAAAAAAAAAATATGTTGAGAAACAAAGGAGAAAAAGGGACTGAAATGATTTTCGTTTGGCTATTAATATAATGTAAATAGGAAATTTAGAATTATATATAATATATATATATATATTTTTTTTTTAAGTAGTTAGTCGAGAGAGGAGAGGGAGTGCTATCAACAGTAACAAACCCAACATGTTGGTATAATATGTGTTGGATACCCTACGTTTCAACCTAAAAAAAAAAAAAATAAAAAATGAGTAGCAAATATCAAATAAATAAAATTATTACTAATATAATTAAGAACGGCTGCCCCTCCTTCAAATTTGAGAAAAAAAAATTAATAGTAACAAATATAACTTCTTAAAAAAATTATTTAAAGCTACAATTTGAAAGTCGGCATTTTTAAATTTTGAAACAAAATAATTTAAAAAAAAAAGAAAATCTTTACCTAAACGAACTTAAATTGAAAAAATAAACTGACCCCCATCTTTTGGGGATTTTTTTCGGATCTCCCTTACATGAATTACTATAATTAAAAAAAACAATAACAAACTAACAATTTGTTTTGTCTTAAATATTTCTAGTATAGAAGTCAAATTATGAATGCGTTATGAAATTAAGAGAAAAGTATCAGAAGTATTGTGGGATCTGAAATTTATTGAAATCTAACATATCACATTGCCCTCAAAACCTTACGATTTATTTATCATTATTTTGAAAAAAATTATAATATTTTAAGCAACTATTACCAAGATGGAACGAAATAAATAAAATGCACATAGATTAATTGTTCACATCTATTAATTGTTCTATAAATTAGTATTTCGTATAGTTCTAAGTTTGAGTCTCTAAGGAACAGATAATGTTTTTGTGTCAGAATAAATAATAGAAACTTTTTAACTACTAAGACATTTATGTAGGATCTGTTATGAAACTATTAGTGCGTTGTTTTTTTTTAAAATTCGTTAGCTGGATGCAAAATTTCAGAAGATCAATTAGCTGTTTTATTTCCTTTTTTTTTTTTTTTTTATAGATTTGCGCCAGTTTCCACACTTTTCTCTTTGCTTATATTTTCAAAAAAAAAATTATAACGCTAGACTTACACCGTTGTGATAAACGCGAAATGATTTTTATTTAAATACTAACTTGAACAAACGTTTAACTTGAAATCCTCATACCAGATTTATAATCTTAATACTCTGGTATCTGTACCAGGTGAAATATTTTTCATACTACAAAATAAGGCTGTGTTTTATCATTTCTTCACCATATTGGTATATCTGATTTTAAATAAAAAGCAACCTCATTCTATCAAGTGATACAAAATAATAAATTGACTTAACCTAAATAGGGTTATAATTCATAAAATATTAAATTAAATAGGACCAATACCACCATCATAGAATGTAGAATCACACAGTGTATGAAATTAATAGTGTTTATCATATAGATGTCTTGAAAATGGCTTAGTAGCCGAAACGTAGCTGATGTAGACTGAAATAAATATGGTGAAGAAATAATAATCATAATAACATTTTTTTATTTATGAAAACTAGTTTTTAATATAAATAAGTTAAATATAAAATAAAAATAATTTAGAAATATACATTTGTTATAAAGAAAATCATCAAATTTATTCAATATGACAGTTTATGCATGTTGTATATAAATTAATATTATATCTGGATAAACGTCCCACTTGGAATCCTCATACCAGATTTCAACGACAAGAAACCGCTCGACATTTCCGACTACTCCACCACTTACCAGACAAACGCTCTAAACTTTCAATTAATTACAAAAGACTCATATAAATGACTACAATAAGACCTATCAGGACATACGGAGTTGAGATTCGGGGGTCCACAATGCCAACGAATTCCTCACGCATCCAATCCTTACAATCCAAAATCCTTCGTAAAATCCTGAATGCTCCTTACTTTTTCAATAATAAAATCATCCATAAAGACCTAAATGTTCCTTATGTTTTCGAATTGGCCCAATCCAGATACCTATCCTTCCATGATAAACTTCAGAACCATCCGAACCTTCTCGTTTCTAACCTTGCTTCCTATTCGATCACAGATAATCCTCCGAGCCGTCTGAAAAGAAGATGGCCTCGAGATCTCCTATTGTAAATACATTTTTTTTTAGAGTGTTTTTATTTTCTGTTATCACTTTTAACGGTTTTTGTTTCTGTTACTTAATGTATTCTTTCTTAATACAGTTGTAAATATCATAATTAAATTAAATAATACTCAATCTTTGGTTTGATTCCTATTATGATTAATTAACCGCAAAAACAATGAATCAAAAGTGAGGTTATGAACACGATAGTGACATAAAAGGCCTAAGTGTCCCCCCGGGGCAACCCGCCCACGGGCAAGCAAGATAATGCCTCCCCCTCCAGCTATCACGAGCAGGTTCTTGAAAATTGTATTTACTTTCTTCTGCATTTGGAAATATCGACTCTTGTATGATATGTTCTTTATTATTTTTTTTTTCATACTTAAGAATTTGTATAAATCTAATTTCAGTAAAATTTTGTTGCTTCCCGAAAATGCCTGGCTTGTCTATGCGTAAATCCATCATTGAAAACAATAGTACAAGTTGTGGAAAAAGGTATATTGGAGAATTGCATTTTTTTAGAGTATTTTTGTTGAGATATGATATAAATAAGATGATTTATTTCATATGATAACAGTTACGACCTTGTTAACCTTGGTATTTACAGTTAAATAATAGCAGTTAAGGAACAGTTCTATTGGCCTGACCTTTGATCACTATAAACAGCTAGCTGCTCCCTTATTTCGTAACCGTGACTAAGTATAAGACTGTTAATAGCAAAAAAAAAAAATTAATAAATAATATATTTATTTTCCTTTGGGTCGGCCATGTACTCAATCAAGGTGGGGGGATTTTTCAGATTGAAGCCCCCCTCCCCAAAATAGTGAATTGATTGTTCCAATGAGGGATCTGAGCCAAATACTTAAAAAATTAAAATGAAAAAAAAAATCATCTTATATAAAATATGAAGAGTCTGATGGTGAAATGAAAATGAATAAAACTGAAGAGTCGTATAAAAAGTGTTAAAATATTTGTTGTTTAATAGCAGGTATGGCATATACGTTTGTAATATTCCATTCCTAAAATAATCCGTGTAGCCGAAAGGCATGGAAGTGAGGAATAAATAAAATATATTATCTTTGGCAATTAAAACGCATGCGCATCAGGTGCTACATAAGCATGATTCAATGAAATATATAAAAATGCTATCCCTAAAAGAATTATTGCTCCTGTAATTAAAAAACACAAAATCTCATTTTCCATAATTATTTATTTTACTTGAAATTATTCATGGAAAATAATAATAAATCTTAGAAATGAATTCAGTATAATTTACAAGATATTAAATGAATAATATAGATGATATAAAACTTATCATGTAATAATAAATTAATTATTTGTATCGATTAATGAATTGATTATTATAAACCGCGTTTTAATGTTTAAAAAAACAAACAAAATGCAGCCTGATTCAGCTTGTTGTTACTGAAAAACAATCTAACCTGTTTATTTATCAGTAAAAGTGTTATAACCCAATTTCAGCCAATGGAAGGTCTATTTTTTTATTTTATTTGTTTATTCAAGATGTTTACAACTGTATTAAAACGTAAAAATACATTGCAATAAGGTAAACGTAAACAAAAGAATATAATGACATGGAAATACTTGTTGAGAAATTAACCACTGGTAGTACTCTAAAAATATATCTACATAAGGAGATCACGAGGCCATCTTCTTTTCAGACGTCTCGGAGGTTATCAGGGATCAAAGAGTAAACCAGATTAGTAACTAGAGGGTTCGGATGGATCTGAAGTATGTTGTGGAAGGATAGATATTTGAATATGATGATATGATAGGAAACATATGGTACATTAAGGTCGTGATAGATGATTTTATTAGTGAAAAACTAAGGAGCGTTGAGGATTTTAGGAAGATGTTAGATTATAAAGATAGGGTACGCGAGGAATTTGATGGTTTAGTGGAGACCCAAAGCTCAAACAGGCCTTATTACGACCATATATTTGAGTATTTTTTAATTTATTGAAATCTTAAAGCATTTTTATAGTAAATGTTGGAGTAGTCCGAAACGTCGAGTGGTTTCTTGTCGATTCAGACTAAAGTTGTTGTTTTTTTTTAAATTTATTCATAATAGTTACAACTGGATTAATACAAAATACATCAAGTAAATGTTTACACAGGAATATAATCACATAGAAACGCTTTTTGAGAAACTACCCACTGTTAACACTCTAATAATATGTCTACATAAGGAGATCGCGAGGCCATCTTCTTTTCAGACATCTCGGAGGGTAGAATCGAAGAGGAACAAGGTTAGAAACAATTTGATGGTTTAGTGGAGCCCACGGGCGGATCTATGGGGGAGGTAGGCTTTCGAGCTGAGTTTAGATCGTTTTTCTAGTAAGTGTTGGAGTAAGCGAAAACGTCGAAGAGTTTCTGGTCGTTTCAGTCTTGTATGAGGATTCCAAGTGAGATGTTTGTCAAGGTGGAGTCCTAGGTATCGGATTTGTTCAACAGGGACAGTCTAAAGTGTTTTTTTTTTTTATTATTTATTTATATGATATTTACAAATGTATACAAAAAATACATCTGGTAAATTCGCACACGGATATAATGACATGGAACACATGTTGACAAACTACCCACTGGTAGCACTCTAATAATATGTCTATATTAGAAGATCACGTGGCCATTTTCTTTTCAGACGCCTCGGAGCGTTATCAGGAATCGAATAGGAAGCAAGGTTAGAGACAAGAGGGTTGGGATGGTTATGAAGTTTATTATGGAAGGACAGATATCTGGATTGGGCCAAATCTGATACATAAGGAACATTAAGGTCATTATGGATAATTTTATTTGTAACAAAGTAAGGAGCATTGAGGATTTTACGAAGGATTTTGGATTGTAAGGATTGGATGCGAGAGGAATTTGAAGGTTTAGTGGAGCCCCATAGCTCAACTCCGTAAGTCCAAATAGGCCTTATTATAGTCATGTAAATCAGTCTTTTATAATTGATTGGAAGGTTAGAGCGTTTGTTTATTAAGTGTTGAAGTAGTCGGAACCGTAGAGCGGTTTCTTGTCGTTTCAGTCTTGTATGATGATTCGAAGTTAGAGGTTTCTCCAGGTGGAGTCCTAGGTAACGGATTTGTTCAACAGGAATAAGTGAGGTGTTGTTAAAGGATACTGAAGGACAGGAAGTCATTGGTTTACGTCGAAGGGTGAAGGTAATTTGATGGGATTTATTTTAATTCCCCAGTTCTGACACCATTCTTCAAGGTTTGTGATGTGGGATTGAAGGGTTTGGGATGCAATAGATGGGTCGTTATTAACTGATAGAATACATGTGTCATCAGCATATCTGGTGATGACAGTGTTGGGATGGGTTGGGATGTCAGCTGTATAAACTGTGTAAAGGATAGGACCTAGGATACTACCTTGAGGAACACCTGCAGACTGGGAAAAGCGGGATGTATAGACATTGTTGTGATTTACTTTAAAGTATCTATCAGTAAGGTAGGGACGGATAATGAAGAAGTATGTAGATGGTAGGAATTTTCGGAGTTTGGACAGCAGTCCCGGGTGCCAAATTCTATCAAACGCCTGTTCAACGTCGAGAAAGACTCCCGTACAGTACATACCGCGCTCCAATGCAGAGGATACTACGTCTACCACACGATGGCATTGCTGTATAGTGGAATGGGAGGGGCGGAGTCTAAATTGGTGATCTGGGATTATGTGATTAGAATCTAGGATTGGGTACAGGCGTTAGTCTAAAGTTAAATTTTCAAATCTTAATTTTACTTATAACAATCCTCTTGTTTCTAACATTGCTTCCTCTTTAACTCCCGATTACCCTCAGAGACGTCTGAAAAGAAGGTGGCCACGTGATCTCCTAATGTAGACATATTATTAAAGAGCTACCAGTGGGCAGTTTCTCAAAAAGTGGTTCATAGCATTATGTCCATTGTACAAATTTATTGGATGTATTTTTTTATGCAGTTGTAAATATCATAATAAACAATAAAAAAATGTATTATAGCAAAATAAAATAGTATGGAGTTCATATATTAGTTGTTCTCGTAGCTCATATGTATTTTTACTCTAATTTCTGACAGTTACATGCGAAAAACAAATATATTTACATGATCATAATATAACTAATTCGGTCATTAAATATTAACTCATCAAATTAACGATCTAATTCATTAATCAAACCAATTAGTAGAAGAAATCTCTTCACTGCTCACATTAATTACACATTATTTATGATTCCATTGTTCCAGTGAGTAAATACATCCTGAAATCATTTTTTGTTTACATGACAACAAAAATAAAAAATTATTTCACGCTTTTAATTATTAGCTGGTCAGATATTCTCTAATGTTTCTGAAACAAACTGAAAGATGTTGGACTCCACATTAACCGATACGTAACAGGTTCAGATAACGTTAAAAATAGCGTTGCAGTATCAGTTTCGCTTTCTTCAAGTCATATAATCTTTTATCCTTTAGGTGAGTAAGCTTCATCATATTGTCGTTTATTACTGTTTATCCAACTTATCTCAAGCCTTTTTATTTATTAGGGACGATAATTTTGTTTTATATGGTTTATAAGCATCTGCTCAGAAAAAGCACTAATTTGCGGTGAAAGAATTTTTAAGAATAGACACCGGTTGCTTATTTAAATTTGTTCTTGACAAATAATAAATGAACAAACGTATGGAAAAAAAACTGTTATAAATATAACTCGATCGATCCAGTTAAAAAAAACTTAAGTGGGTAGTACGTGGGTACACAGCTAGCAAACTGCATGAGCAGTGTTCAGAAGACTTTTCTTACTAAAAATTGATATTTAAATAAATAAGTGTACTATTATACCCACCCAAAATTATATATATACATATACATATATATATATATATATATATATATATATATATATATATATATATATAGTAAGATATATGTATGTATGGATTAAAATTAGTTTCAGTTTGTTCTAAAAACTGAATATACTAAAAAAGAAAAACAGTTATTTATGAGAGGAGCAGTAAATTTAGTTTCGTTCAGAACGTTGCAATCTTAACAAACAACCAGTAGCTATTAATAATTTTTTGGAGTAACTTCTTGGTTATATTTATTTCTACTTTATTTTAGATTTTAATATTTGTTAATTTAAATAGAATAGAATAGAAACACAAAATATTTTATATTTTAAACAAAGTATTTTATAATACATTTTTGCCCAGGTCTGATGTAGACTCATCATTTTGGAGAATTGTGCCGTTTGTACTAATAAAAAAAATAACAATTTTATTATGGTCTAGAAATCATAAAAACTTTATTTTCGAAAATTAATGAGTTAAACCCTCTTGAATAATCTTGGTATGTTGTTTACTTCAACAACGTCTAATCGAATATTTTAATATATAGTGAATATTTGAAATTGTTAAACAAAAAAAGAATTAAATTAAATTCATTTTAATTTAGCATATTATAATATAATTTTAAATATGTGCTTGTTTCTTTTAGGTGAAATATTTATAATACTATAAAATAAAGCTGTGTTTTATTATTTCTTCACCATATTGGTATATCTGATTTTAAATAAAAAGCAACCTCATTCTATCTAGTGATACAAATTAATAAATTGACTTAACCTAAATAGGGTTATAATTCATAAAATATTGAATTAAATAGGACCAATACCACCATCATAGAATATAGAAAAGCATCAGTGTATAAAATTAATAGTATTTATCTTCTAGATGTTTTGAAAATGGCTTACTAGCCGAAGCGTAGCTGATGTAGACTGAAATAAATGTGGTGAAGAAATAATAATCATAATAACACAGTTACTTCTTATAATGTTTGTGTTTAAATGATTTATATCATAAACTATATCTAGAAAAAATAAAACTATATTTATATTAATGAAAACTAGTTTAAATATAAATAGGTATTACTAAAATATAAAATTAAAATAATTTAGAAATATACATTTTTTATTAAGAAAATCACCAAATTTATTCAATATGACAGTTTATGCATGTTGTACATAAATTAATATTACATCTGGATAAACGTCTCACTTGGAATCCGCATACTAGACTGAAACGACAAGAAACTGCTCGACGTTTCCGACTGCTCCAACACTTACTAGACAAACGCTCTAAACTTTCAATTAATTACTAAAAACTCATCTACTTAACCATAATAAGACCTATATGGACATTCGGAGTTGAGCTTTGGGGTTCTACCAAACCATCGAATTGCTAAATTATCCAATCCTTACAATCCAAATTCCTTAATGCTCCATATTTTGTCACAAATAAAACCATTCACAAAGACCGCAGATTTAGCCCGAGGCAGATACCTATCCTTTCATGATAAACTCCAGCCCCATCCGAATCCACTCATTTCCACCCTTGCTTCTTCCTCGATTCCTGATAACCCCCCTAGGCGTCTGAAAAGGAGATGGCCTCGTGATCTTCTCACCTATAATTAAATCGGGAGTGCTATCCCTGGGCAGTATCTCTTCAAGTCTGTTTATGTCATTATTTCTAATGTGTGCATTTTTGCTATTTGTATTGTTTATACAGTTGTAAATTTCATTAAATAAATAAAAAAAATATCATATATCTTATATCTATGTAAATTAATATAAAATAATAATACCTCCTTTGACTTTTAAATCAACCTAGATACTTTTTTGGATGCTCCCTAGGAAGATAAATAATGAGCAATAGAATATTTACTCACACGAATAACCTTATAATGCTAACTTCAGCTTAAAGAGATAAACACTAAAACAAAATTTATATTAAATTTCTATTTTTATATCAATATATAATACTAGATTAATAAACTATACTTATTTCAATAGTGTAAACATAAAAAATATTCCATTGGTGTGAACGAATTTGTGAGCGATTGTATATAAGAAGACGAATTGGTTGTAGGAGAATTATCCGTGCTTTCTAAAAGAAAACGCCTGCTTTCATTTCCCTAAAGAAAGTTGGAAAACGAAGAGGGAAAGAATAATAATATTTTTCAGATTTAGACAGTTGATCTCAATTGTAACGGTTATTTTTTTCTGGAAGAGTGCAAGTATTCGTTATATGCTTGGCCTAAAATAACATACTATGAATATTTTACATTAAATTCATGAAATATATTTAGAAATATGTCTAAATGTTGATATTTCTATTTTTTTTTAAATTTCCCTACTCAAAAAACTTTTCCAACTGTTAAAAATTTTACCTATGAATAAAATGCCCCATGTATGACTAATTCAGATCTGAAAATGTAGAATACATATTTAAAAAATACGTATAAAAACGATTTTTATTGATAAAAAAAGTTCTTAAAATATTCAAATACCGTAGGTGTTGTTTAAATAGTAGGATGGATTCGACGATTCATTATTTTACATAAGAGTATATTTTTGATAAGTTTTTTTTTTAAGTGATGTTGTTTTCGCCATTTTTGAATGTGGGTGGATCAGCAAGAGGATATTAAAAATTTAAATTTCCATATTTTTCGTTTTCACACAACGGTAAATATTTATATCATTAATCTAATAAAACCAGAATCCGAAAAGACCTAATTTGTCGAATTCGCCCTTTTTCTAGAACTCCAACGATATTTGTGTTTATTTTGAACGCATTTTAATGAACATTTTGAGAATATTCAAATTTTACAGAAAGAGAAAAATACTGGAAAATTCAGCAAAAGGGAGAATTATATATAACTGAACATAAATTATACTGTTAATTTCAAAACAGATTCAAGGCAAGTAGGTCAATATTATGCAGAGATAAGTATTTTTTTTTTTTTATTTTAATGAAATTTACATCTGTATTACATGAAAAATACAACAAGTAGAGGTGTCATTGGTAACATGACATGTACAACATGAAGAGAAACTACCCAGTGGTAGAACTCAAATTAAAGTTCTATATAAAAAGAAGATCTTCTATTCCGACACTTCGGAGGGTTATCAGGAATAGAAGAGGAAGACAGATTGGAAACAAGAGGGATCGGATGGTTCAGAAGTTTATTACGGAAGGATAGGTATCTGGATTTAATTAAATCGGAAAATATGGTAGGTCGTTATAGATGATTTTATTTATGACAAAGTAGGGAGCATTGAGGATTGTAAGGATTGGATACGAGAGGAATTTGATGATTTAGTAGAGCCTCAAAGCTCGATTCTTTAAGTCCAAAAAGGAATTATTATAGTAATATATATGAGTCTTTTGTACATAGTTGGATTTTTGTTATAATTTGGAGCGTTTGTTTAATAAGTGCTGCAGTAGTCGAAAACGTCCGGCTGTTCAATCTGGTACAAGGGTTCCAAGTGAGTCGTTTGTCCACGTGGAGTCCTAGGCATCGGATTTGTTCAATAGGTATGAGTTAAATAAGGGGTATTGTTAAAGGATACAGTGGGGCAGAAAGTCATAGGTTTGCGACGAAGGGTAAAGGTAATTTGATGGGATTTATTAGAATTTATTTTAATCCTCCAGTTTTGACACCATTCTGCAAGACTTGTGATGTGTGATTGGAGAGTTTGGGATGTAATTGATGGATCGCTGTTAACTGATAGCATACAAGTGTCGTCGGCGTATGATGAGGTTTTTATCGGTTTGGATATTTTTTAAGATATTATGTTAAACTATAAATATGAAAGGATTTTTAATTGATTGTAAAACTAAATTTGAGAAATAAAAATTAAAAATAGGCTTGCGTATAAAATGTTATTATTTATAATATATAGTTTTTTAACTAGTCTAACAATGCATAGGGATAATTTAATAATGTAATTTTCATTTTGAAAAATGTAGTTTGATATGAATTAAAATTACATGTGAAGAGGCCTAAATAAACTTAGGGGCTCCACAAAAACATCGGATTCTTCTGGTATCCAATCCTTACAATCCAAAATCCTCAACGCTCCTTACTTTGTCACAAATAAAATCATCTGTAATGATCTTAATGTTCCATATGTTTCCAATTTGGCCCAATCCAGATAACTATATTTCCATAACAAACTTCAGAAATATCCGAACCCTTTCGTTTTAAACCTTCTTTCCTCCATGAGGCTTCCTCGTGATCTTCTTGTGTAAATTTATTATTTGAATGCTACCAGTGGTGAGTGCACATTTACTAGATGTATTTTTTTTTTTTTATAATGCAGTTGTAAATATCAATGAATAAAAAACATAATAAAATAAATAAATAAACATAACCATTTAGAGGGTTTAGTAGTAGACCATTGAAGGTAATATTACAAGGAACTAGTCAATCTATTATAATAATTAGAGACCGGATTCTCATGTTATTGCACATTTTTTTCGGTTTGATCAGATTTTGATGCATTAATATAATAAATTAAACAAAGTGGATGATTCATGTACGATTTTAGATGTTAATTACACTATTTTAAATATTTCGGGGTTTTACTACACGATTTTGCGCATTTTGAGTTTTTACTGCATAATTTTCGAATTTTTAATGTAAGAAAATCAAGTATCTTGATAAGGGCAATTCAGCCAGTTTTGTTTGTTAAAGGTTTCTTCTCTTGAAAATGGCTAAGGGCTGAAACGTTAATCTAATGAAAAAAAGGTAGGACTATGTGATCTAAAGCATGTTTTTATTATTAAATCGAAGTCTAGAATGCCAAAATCAATTATGTCCTTAGATATTCTGACAGTAATTTACAAACTAACAAACCCATAGTAAATATGCAATCTCATAAATATCCGGCCTTTAGCGATGACAGTAACAATTTTTGCTGACAGTCGAAATTACTACTAAACAATGCAAATAGGGATGCCGTTCCCATTTCATGTGCCTGGGAAAGTTATTTTTAAAGATGTCGGATGCATGGTCATGTGCTATTCAGTCGCCTATCACAAGCCGTTTCGTCGAACATTATTGTTTCCACATATAACTGTAAAGGTTTAATGTATCAAAATAATTATCAGGCAATAATTGCTCGACGGTGTTAAATAAAGTTATAGGTTCTCTATACGAGGCCTTGAGATAGTTGGAGATTACAGGCTGTTAACCATCATTGTTACACAAGACCTTGCTAAACCTCACAATGCCTCTCATCTTCCTCAATTATTTTTTTTTCCAGGGAGCAGCCGACTTCCTCGATAGTATATTCTTAAATCGGATACGGTCAGGAACGAGACAAATGATTTAAAATATTTCAAACCATTGCGGTTGTTTCTAAAAAAAAAAAAAATCCGTGGCATAGAATACACAGAGAGATTCTGCGGCTTGGGGTTTCTTAGTCAATTTTTGGTAATTTTGATATGCTGAATTGACTCTACTCTCAAAAAGACGAAGGGAATCCATTTATACTGGTGTTGCCCAAATGCGAGACCGAGACGAGTCTTGGTCTTGCAAACTCAGTCTTGGTCATGGTTTTGGTCTTGCGCAAGAGTCTCGCAACAGTCTTGCAGTTACTTATTACTGTAGAGATATTACTGTAATGTTTTAGATAGGAGAAACCTAACTAAGCCCGAACGAAAAATTTGAGGAGCTAAATGCAAAAGAATATTGGTTATACCAATAATTTACACATAGTAACTAAGATTGTCATGTTTTAGTGAGTATTTTACCTTAATTTTTATTTAAAAAATCGATTTTTTTTTTATCAGTCCTGGTATTGGTCTTGCAACAGTCAGGCGGCCTTGGTCTTGGTCTTGAAAAATGCCGATTTTGGGCAAAAATAATTTATACTGGAAATTAAATTATAAAAAAAAGAGGAGAATATTTCTTAAAACGTTTATTCTAAAACTACCGAATGATTTTAAACAAAGTGTTTTAAATGCTAAAAAAATAATAAAACTAATCTAAAGAAACAAAAACATTAACGTTTTTGTCCACTCCGATAACAGTGGAGAAAAACAATTTTCTTTAGTTTTTTTGGTCTGGATATCTTTAGCATGTTCCAGTAGTAGTCTGGCTTCATACGGCAATATGTACGTCCTTGATATCTTTCCTCCATAATGTTAATGGCCTGGTCTAACAGTTTCCTTTATTCATCGCTCTGATCGCCCAGATGTTCATTAGATTTATTCAAATGACTATGCAAATAATACAATTTAACATTAATATTTCGTCGTAAAGTAATGACTTCCTGTCCTTCAGTATACTTTAACACCTCACTTATTCCTGTTGAACTAATCCGTTACCTAGGACTCCACCTGGACAAACCTCTAACTTCGAATCCTCATACAAGACTAAAACGACAAAAAACCGCTCTACGGTTCTGACTACTTCACACTTAATAAACAAACGCTCTAACCTTCCAATTAATTACAAAAGACTTATATACATGACTATAATAAGGCCTATTTCTACTTACGGAGTTGAGCTATGGGGCTCCACCAAACCTTCAAATTCCTCTCGTATCCAATCCTTACAATCCAAAATCCTTCGTAAAAACCTCAATGCTCCTTACTTTCTTACAAATAAAATCATCCACAATGACCTTAATGTTCCTTATGTATCAGATTTGGCCCAATTCAGATATCTATCCTTCCATAATAAACTTCATAACCATCCCAACCCTCTTGTTTCTAACTTTGCTTCCTATTCAATTCCTGATAACCCTCCGAGGCGTCTGAAAAGAAGATGGCCACGTGATCTCCTAATGTAGACAAAATATTAGAGTGCTACCAATGGTTAGTTTCTCAACATGTGTTTCATGTCATTATATCCATGCACGAATTTACTAGATATATATTTTTTTTTTTTTTATACAGTCGTAAATATCATATAAATAATAATACTAAAAATAAAAAAAGACATTGATATTAGCTCCAAGTGCTTGGAAATTATAAAACATTTTGTCTAATATTTTGGAATATTCTTCAACTTTGTGATACCGCAAACATTTTTTGATAATTGATACAAAGCTTCCAATTGAACTTCAGTCGTGTGGTTTGTGAAATCATCGTTATTTACAAGAGTACGGATTTGTGGCCCATTCCAAAATTCCTGCTTTTACGTTTTCTATACTAAGACCAGGTAAGGATTGACAAATATATTTGAAGCAAATTCGATTCATATCTACAGTATTAACAAATTGTTTTATAAGCACAAGTTTAATATGTTTTGGCCACTAGCGGATCCAGGATTTAATTTTGGGGTCTTCAGTCCGAAAGATTTTTTTTCATATATATAACGATAATTAATTTAAAAAGGAAGAAACTAACTACCCATATGACATGGTGTCTTAGTGGTTCTTGAAGTCATACAATATTTAATTATTCTAACAATAATAGTTTAAGAGATAGTTTTTAATATTTTGTTCTATAAAACATGATTATATCTTACCATTTTGGAGGGACTTCAGCCCCCTCCCCCTTCCCCTGTGGAACCGCTAGTGGTTTTGGCGGAAGAATGATTTTTCTTGACTGATCAACGGTTCATGAATGATGTTAGCTTTCCTACAGTCAGGTTCATTCTCGACTGCTAGTCTTTAGTCCAGTCAATGAATGATTATAGAAGGGAACGGCGGGGACACAATTTTTGACTTCAGGACTTTGTTTGGACTAGTAAGGAGGTAAACATACTAAAAGTCCTCACTCCTAAGTGGTGAGCCAGATGTGGGGGGGGGGGGCGCCTAGTAGGTCTCTTTATTCGAATTTTCACTTATATTAGGAAAAATATTCATCGAACGACAAAGGCGTTAATTACAAAATTAAAGCTGATAAAATGTGCAATATGATTGAATGTATACTTTTTTTCGCTATCTCGCTTAGTTTCCGAGATATCCGTCCTTAACTATGGCAAATTCCGAAAACAAAATTTTGCTCCATGTTTATTGCTGCATTTCGGATTTTCGCTTGTATCAGGAAAACTATCCGTCGCATTAACAAAAACGTTCTATGCGAAATTAAAGCTGATAAAACTTTCAATATTATCGATTCTATACTTTTTTTTCGGTATCTCGCTTTGTTTTCGATATATCCGTCCTCAACTATCGCTAATTTGGAAAAATAATATTTTTACCTCATGTTTTTTACTGTATTCGATTAGCTAACTCTTGATTGCTTCGTTCTACGAATAAAGCAAGAAAAAAAGAAAGTTTTAAATAATTAAATATTCTTCAAAAATATATATTATTTTATTAGTTCATCTCCAATGGTTCAAAAGTTAGATCAATTGTAACTTTAGATGTCAATTCCGAGAATTTGCGAGTGAATGAGAATTGAATTAGAAAAAAATATTTTTTTTAATATACATTATTACTCTATATACTATAGAGCAACTATAGTACTCTATACTACTATAGAGAAATTTGTTGTGATCTTATTGCTATCAGAAAAGAGCTATTTCAAATTTTTAGCTTCGAAACTGACACATAAAGTAAAAATAATGAAGTTAATGGATATGTTTTCTCAAAACCAAAGAAAGGAACACTGAGCATTGCAACAATGAGGATTAATTGATCCGAGAACCAAGCCAGAATTTTACAAAGTTTTTCTAATAATTTAAATGAAATATGGGCAAAGATAAACTAAAAAAACAACAATAAACTTGAATTATAGAAAAAAGTGGTTGACCACAGTAATGTTCCCTCTACGTAAAATAAATTATATAATAATTTCCTTACTCAGAGAAGGGGGAGTGAGTTCTTAATTTACTTGCATTGAAGTTACTACTCACTTTAGTATAAATATTAAGGTTTACTAGCCAATCTTCTAATTAACTTTGCACCTCAAAAAAATCAAAAAAATTATCATTTAAACAAGCCGTACCATAGGGTTCATTATAATAAGTAATTATACGAAAAAAACTAACCTTCATATTACAAAACAGTAAACAATGTTTAACAACATTCAATGTAGGTAAAAACTATAACTTCCTTATCTATGGCAATGAAATATCCAACCTATGATTCCATATCTTCGCACTCTTATCAATTGTTTATCAGCATTCCTTTTCTTGTATTCACGACTGCGCATCCGAAAGAATGTGTGCAAGCCGTTACTAATGAAATTGAATGTGTACGTAATTGAAGGAGATTTAATAAAATTTTCCGTATATATATATATATATATATATATATATATATATATATATATATATACGGAAAATTTATATATATATATATATATATACAGGGTGTTTCTGGATTAAGTGGCCGAACTGCAAAAATTAACTAAGGACCTCAAAACAAGAAAAAAAATTCTTTCAAAGGTATGTCCACAAACGCTTTGTTTAGGAGATATTCACACCTAAAGATTTTCGTTGTTATGATTTATTTACGTTATATAAAATAAATATAACCTATTTATTTGTTCTAACTACTTTATTAATTAAAAATAAACATTAACATTCATATTAAATGTTGTTCAAAATGAAGGTATGTCGGCAAACGCTTTGTTTACGAGATGGATTAGATAAAATACTAATATGGCCTTTTATCCCTAACTTTATAAAAACTATTGGCAACATAAGGATTAATACTATTTGGAATTAGCATTGGGAACTCTCAATAACATTTATCAGTTTGCAAGTGGCTTCTGCAGAGTACTCATCATTATACCTTCCATTTATACTAATGGTGAATATGCCGATATGGTGTTTGTATAAGGATTTTTTCGTTTGGGTGACATTAAACAAAAAGCCTATGCAAGTCCGGTCAATGACAGCAATTCCTTACAAAGAAGGATAATTGAATCTTGTGAAACAATAACACATACCCGGTGCCGTTCAGCCACTGCTGCTGTTGAAGAAAGATGCTTAATGATCTTAATGAAGTCTTAATGATCAAGGAAATCACTTCGAACAAAATTTAATATGAATTTAATTTGTATTTATTTCATATAACGTAAATAATTCATAACAACGATAACCTTTAGGTGTGAATATCTCGTAAACAAAGCATTTGCGGACATATCTTCAGAGGAAATTTTTTTTCTTGTTTTGAGGTCCTTAATTCATATTTTCAGTTTGGTCACTTAACCCCTGCAAACACCCTGTATGTGTGTGTACATATATATATATATATATATATATATATATATATATATATATATATATATATATATATATATGTAAAATTATCGATGACAAAACCTTCAGTGTCACCTTCATGAATGATTGAGAACCTGTTATTAATCACCAACAAAGTAATGAGACTCTATTGTTGACGAGTTACGTCGATACATGACTGAATTAGATGATTATGTTTAAGTCGAAGCACAGCGTGCCGAACAGCGGATTTCAACATAAATAATACAAATTCCTCAACATTTAATATTAAAATAGATTTTTTTTAAAATAGGCACTAGACTTAGACAGTGAAATCGAACCCGAGAGAATAAGACACGGCAAAAGAAAAATAACTAATCCCAGAAGTTTCTCTACTTATGTGATAAATTGAAATTTAAAAAATCTGGTGCCCACTTCAACCGACTTTCACTTACCACCCTCTTCTTAGAAGAAATAAGCATTTTCAGACAAAGGGGCAGTAAATGTAAAAATTATAGACGCTATATTTATTTACATTTCATTGCGGTTATCTTTATTTGTTCAATTTTAATTTTTATATCGCTGTAATCAATACAATTACATAGTAAATAATACCAAAGATAGCATTTATGAAAACCGCGTATGTATAAGTACATAATATTGTCGGAGTCCGCATTATATTAAGCTCATGTTAAGTATGGAAGCCTGTTCTTATCTCTATGGTGATCTCGGGTGAACTCGGGCGTTCTCGTATTTCTTTGATTTCTCCATTACAGCTATTATCCGTTAATATTTGTCCTTCAGTTAATTATAAAAATTTTTCATATTTCAAATGCAACTATTTTTATATCAAAGATTAATGTGAAATGGTTTTGAAATTCTTTCAAATAAAAAAGTTAAAGGTGCTTTAGAGGAAGCTAATATTGAAAATTAGCCATTTAAGTCCTGATAGAGAACATCAATGGGAATAAAACCTACATTATATTAAAAACTGCTTGAACTGAATTTAATCATTAGAGCCGTTTTTTTTAGAAAATCGTAAAAATATGTCAAATCTATGATGTAAGTACTATTTCCGTTTTGCCGATTTTGACGAAAATCTTCCTGTAACATCCCATGTAACATCTATTTCAGTTTCGTAATACTTTTCGCTTATGAGCTAGGCTGTTCACACACCCAGACCATTTTGTGGAAATTGGTTATTTGGACTCAGGGGACCTTAAAACGTGTTTTTGTTCTTACTATATATATTACATATATAGGTAAGTGAAAGTAAAAAGAACGAAACTGATTGAACACGATTGTATGTCTTGTGACTTATATATTTCTATTTTAGGTGCTATGACCTAATTTATAATTAAAATATCAGGTAAGAAAACTCCTAAAAATAAGCGCACGGTTACTTCATGCACATGGATTTCCAATAAATATCATGTATTAATTTACAATTTTATATTTATTTTTAACTTTTGTTGTCAGCTGTTTTATTTTTTTTTATCATTAAAATATAATTTCTGATGAAATCGTCAATGTTACGCAATACTTATATTCAATAAACAAATATATTTATATTGAAATAAAAAATATAGGAATACATGATTTTACAACTGGCTGTATGGAAAATTCCAACGCCAAAAAAAAAAAAATTGCTCATTATTCATTATTGTTCCTAATTTATATACATATACACTATGTATATAAAGTATTAAGTCATTCTTAATTATTTTTACTTATCTTGTATAATTTGTTTATCAATTGATTAAAGTTAGAAAGTAACTGATACTTTTTTATTATGACTCTTTATTTACTTTGTTTATTATTATTTATGTATCTCTGAGGCTCCTTAGCCCACATTTTTTTATTATTCTAAAGGGACTCGTCCCTGAATAAATAAAGTATTATTATTTTTATTATTAGTTATTTTCAACTATTCAATATTTAGATTTAATATTACCATATTATTTTTTTTATATAAATAAAGCATATATTTATAAAATTTAAGCCAGTTTAAATTATCTTCTAATGTGATATCATTGCATTTTTAAAATTTTTTATAAATACATCAATTGCAAATTGTTTTACTCGTTATAAAATTCTTATATTCTAATTAGATCTTTTATTTTTTACTTTACAGAATCCCCGATTTGCCAAACAGTACAAAGGAAAGAAATATGTTATCGCCATTGTCGGAGTTAGCTCAAGAAAAAGTTCACTGTAATAACAATAAAATATTTATGAATGAGCGATTAGATGCTGCAATGAAAGGTGAGTAACAATCTATCATAACAATTCAATTATAATATTCAAATAAAGAAAGGTAAATTTAATGAATTTAACAGTGGTCATTAATCAACTAAATGTATTCGATACTGAATACGTTTTCAGATTGCTGTGAGCTCTTTTGAAAACTACTACAATTAATGACTCGGTTGGAAAAAAAAAGTAATGTTAATAACACGTAATTTACAAAGGTATGAAGCAAAATCGATTATTCTGATTTAAACCTTAAATTAATATATTCTCAAGATAAACTATTTCTCACTTTAATCATTGCTTCTAGGGGCTTCATTTTAATTACTTAATACTAATTAACGTGATTAATCATAGTCATTTGATCATTAATAGTGATTCTTATACTATAATACATACACATATTTTGAGTCTGGAGTAGTAGGTGGAGAATATTGTTGTTAACTATTAGCAACAGAGCGTCTTTATTTCAGAAATTTATTAGAAATTTTGGCTTAAAAAAAAATAAGAAAAAAAATACATATTTTGCAGGTACCACGCGCACAATTAAAACGATTTCAGAAATATAATATTAAAAAGTGTGTAAATTAATAACGTATACATACACATTAATATTTAATTTAATTTGTGTGTAAAAGGTGATTTTTCTTTTCCGATAAAATTTTTTGTTAGCACTATTTAATCATTACTATTTCTGTAAAACCGATTTATTTATTTAATGAAATTAATAAACATCAAAGATCGATTTAAATTTTTATTTATAAATCAGTCATGATTTTAAAATTGATAATTAAATATAATAATTATTACATAATATTATGGAATTTATTTTTTATTTTTTATTGAGTATTAATACAGTCTGCCTCACTGAAGGGCATTGGTACTAGGGCTATAGTATTCATTCACACAATATGTACATAAGAAGTGATCATTATTTTTAATGAAATTAATAAACATCAGAGATCGATTTAAATTTTTATTTATAAATCAGTCATGATTTTAAAATTTGTTTTTTCCGATTAAGCTTATTTACTGAAAAATATTACAATCTATCTCAAGGACATTTATAATAGTGTTCACAGATCACATTCACACTCTATGTACAGTAAATAAAATAAATTGTACAGAAAAATAATATATATACAATAAATAAGTAATAAATAAAATTAAAAATTAAATATAATAATTATTACATGATTTTATGGCAAATTTTTTTATTGAGTATTAATGCAGTCTGCCACACTGAAGGCCATTGGTACTAGGGCTATATTATTCATTCACACAATATGTACATAACAAAGGAAAATAAATATAAATAACCAGAATAAGAAAAAAAAAAAAAAAAATATATATATATATATATATATATATATATATATATATATATATATATAAAGATAAAGTAATATACATGGTAAGTAAAATAACTAATGGAAAAATTAATTATCTATTTCAAACTCTGGATTATAATATTCTTCTTATCTATATTGAGCCAAATGTACAAGTTCTGGTAAAGAAGAATAGTTCTTTTAGAACAAAATAAATAATATAGAAGCTATAAGTCATAAATACATGCAAAGTTAATTACATTTATGATAAAATTAATCATAAATTGAAAAACAAAACAGATAGTCTAGCTCTAGAACAAAAACACAGATGTCTACTTTTCGTTCACAAGGTCAACCATCGGAAAATGGTGCCCAACAAATTTAATCAATTTTGTAATCTTATAAATATCAGTGTGTACATTAACATTTTTAAAAGAAAATAATTTCAAAACATCTGAAGCAAAAATACATTTTTTTTTTTTCCATTTAGCTAACATACGAAAAACAAAAAAAAATATATAGAAACGAATTTTGGAGTATACATAGTCAGTAAGAGGATTTGGCAACACTCAATGCACTGATTTAATTTCAGGGTTGGAAATGGCCCTGTGGTGCAGTCATATCTTTTATTAGAAAACCTCTCACCTGGAAGTTCCTTGACCTATCCGTTGAGAGCAGTGTACAAGACCCACGTCACAATGCCTTAACAAGTTCTTAAAAGTCAGTTGTAGTAACAAGAATTACCATATTTTGCAACGGAAATAATTCAGGAAACCATAATCAGCAAAATACTATCCTTGATTGAAGAATAATAAAAGATTACGTCGCACTATTTCTCTGTCAAATTGTTTTACATTTCAATCAAATTAATTTCGTCAAGTTAATATTGGAATTTACTTTTAGTATTATTATTTTGCTGTTTACTTATTTTTATTTATTGTACATAGTGTGAGTGAACTACTCTTCTGTCGCTATTACTATTGTCCTTAGATGTGACAGATTGTAATATTTTTCAATAAAGAATTTAAAAAAAGTATATCGGAAGACAGTAAAATGCGTAAAAGGTAAAGAAAACCAAAAAAAAAAAAAATAAATAAATAATAGGAATAAAAAATAAATCTGAAATTCTACTGAAAATAAACCTATTTTACTTAAATCCAATTATTAACTTCAGATTTGATTTTTATTATTTTTTTTTTTTTCATCTTTCTCCCTCCTTGATATGGTTAGCCAAATGCATTGACTGTTATTTAGGATAAATTCTTAATAAGTATCCCCAAAACCTAATTAACGATTTTCAAATAATCTAGAGATAAATGTTTTTATTTTTATATATACCAATATGTATGTAAAGGTTCAGGTAAAGATAATCGAAAACAAATAAATAAAAAAAATATTCGGAATAAAAAATAAATCTGAAGTTAATAATTTTATGGAAAAAAATAATCTATAGATTGGGCCATTAATTAGGTTTTAAGGTTAATTATCAAAAATTAATAAGAAGAATCAGATTTACGGGCTACGAAAAAAAAGAATGGTGAATGTTTTGGGCTAACAATATAAACCTTTTCCATTTGTATGCATAGTTATCCTATACGAAATATTAATTCAATTTTTCTTTTCAGTCTTATAATTTGAATTTTCAAAGATGATGAATATACATATTGGTCAATGTCAGGATAAAAACATTTTATATCTAGATTAATAAGGAATCGTTAATTAGGTTTTGAGGTTACATGTAAGTTTGCTGCAATTTACTTCAACATTGTTGCAACCCATCAGTGTTATCTAATGACATATGGTTTAAATAGTTATTATTGATTTGTACTAGTGAAATTATGTGTAATTTAATTCTTTTTCCAAAGAATAAAATCTCGTTAAAACAATCTTACTAATTAAATTACAAGTAGTTGCACAAGTACAAAACTATAATAAATATTTCAATCATATATCATTAGATAACACAAATGATAACACTGAAGGTTGAAACAGTGTTGTGGTACACTCTAGCAAACTTACATGTATATTAATTATTTTAGTAAATTCGAAACAGAAAAAAAAATTAATTATATTAACTTATCGCTTAGTATAGCAGTTTATTGACGAATGTAAAAAAATAAATTAATTATATTAATTTATTATTAAAATTAATTATATTAGTTATATTAGTAAAATTATATTAATATTATATTAATTATATTGTAATATTATATTAATTATATTAGTAAAATTAATTATATTAACTTATCGCTTAGTATAGCAGTTTATTGACGAATGTAAAAAAATAAAACTTAAAAGAAACGTCAGGTATTAATAGTTTGTAATATTGTTAAAACCGTTTTAATCTCGTTTTTATTTCATGAAATCTGAGGGCAAACTTATGATAAGTAACATCAAAACCTAATTAACGATTCTTAATTAATCTAGATATTGAATGTTTTTGTCCTGGCATTGACCAATAAAATTAATTATATTAACTTATCGCTTAGTATAGCAGTTTATTGACGAATGTAAACAAATAAAACTTAAAAGAAACGTCAGGTATTAATAGTTTGTAATATTGTTAAAACCGTTTTAATCTCGTTTTTATTTCATGAAATCTGAGGGCAAACTTATGATAAGTAACATCAAAACCTAATTAAGGATTCTTAATTAATCTAGATATTGAATGTTTTTGTCCTGGCATTGACCAATAAAATTAATTATATTAACTTATCGCTTAGTATAGCAGTTTATTGACGAATGTAAAAAAATAAAACTTAAAAGAAACGTCAGGTATTAATAGTTTGTAATATTGTTAAAACCGTTTTAATCTCGTTTTTATTTCATGAAATCTGAGGGCAAACTTATGATAAGTAACATCAAAACCTAATTAACGATTCTTAATTAATCTAGATATTGAATGTTTTTGTCCTGACATTGACCAATATGTATATTCATTATCTTTGAAAATTTAAATTATAGAACTAAAAAGAATAATTGAATTAATATTTCGTATAGGATAACTATGCATACAAATGGAAAAGGTTAATATTATTAGCCCAAAGCATTGACCATTCTTTTTTTAGCTCATTTTCGTAGCCCGTAAATCTGATTCTTCTTATTAATGGTTTATAAGTAACCATAAAACCTAATTAACGGCCCAATCTATAAATTTCTTTTTGTCATAAAATTATTAATTTCAGATTTATTTTTTATTCCTAATATTTTTTTATTATTATTTTTTTTTTTGGTTTTTGTTTATCTTAACCTTTACATACATAATGGTCAACATCAAAACAAAAACATTTATCTCTAGATTATTTGAAAATCGTTAATTAGGTTTTGGGGTTACTTATTAAGAATTCATCGTCGGATTTTCGGGCAAGAAAAATGAACTTAAAAAATAAAATAAAATAAAATAAATAATGGTCAATGCATTTGGCTAACCATATTAGGGTGGGAGAAAGATGAAAAAAAAAATTAAAAATAATAATAAAAAGGAATAAAAAACTAATCTTAAGTTAATAATTGGATCGTTAAATAGGTTTAAGGTTAATCAAATCTCATATTTTCGGACTAGAAAACTGAGAGCTAAAAACAAATGGACGGACAATATTACGAACCATTAATATTGTTAATTCAAGTTTAATATTGTTTTTTTGTTTTTTTTTTATTTTATTTATTTATTTAGACATATAATATTCTGTCACAGGGACAATAATTATATTGATAAATGAACACATTCACACCGTATATACAAAAAAGAAACAAAATTAACAAAAGTAAAATAATAACTAAATAATAATAAATAAAAACTATATACAATAAAAAAATAAAATAACCTAAATATAAGTAAATTAAAAACATAAAAATACAGTCATACCTATATACAATATATACAATCAGGCGGGGAACCCAAATCCCTGCGCTACTCTCTCAACCGCCTCACTGGTGAATATTGTTTTAATGTTGTTAAACGATCAGTAATTTTAATTCATCGATTTTTTTTGTTTCGATCCAATAATTTGAATATTCTACAATAATTAATGCACTCATTGGCTAATGTCAGGAAAAATACATTTTATCTCTAAATTAATTGAGAATCGTTAATTAGGTTTTTAGGTTGGTTATCAAGATATAGCTTTCAATTTTCGGATGCGAGAAAAATGATGAACTAAAAAAACAAAACAATGATCAATACATCTGGTTAAGAATATTATAAACTAGTCATCTCAAAAGTTTAATATTGCTGTTATGCTTTTAAATAAGTAAATAAACTGATATCACTTAAGTGATAAGTTAGTTTAATTAATTAATGTTTCGATAGAATAATTTGAATTTTCTAAACTAATTACTTTGCATATTGGTCAATGTTAGGACAACAACTTTTTTTTATCTCTGGATTAATTGGGAACCGTTAATTAGGTTTTGAGGTAAGTTATTAAGAATTTATTCTTGATTTTCGGGCTAGAAAATGATATTAAAAAACTGTTCATTTTAGGTATATTCGTTAGGTATATTCCACTACCAAGTATTAATACCTACAGCTTATTGTATCTTGTATATTAACCAAATGAACAAAAGGAGCTTGATTTGATAAAAAAGAATGTAGCACCGTATCTATAGATTATATTTTTATGTTAAATTACTTAAAATATTAATAAAATTAATTTCATTCAGTTAATCATAGCGGCAATCAATATAAATGAATGTGTTTTTTTAAAACAGGTATTTGAAATAAATTGAAATTTATAATTAACAATTACGGTAAAAACATTTTAGCTCTAGTTTAATTGAGGTTCGTTAATTAGGCTTTGAGGTTACTTATTAAGAATTTACCCTCAGATTTTTGAGGTTAATTGAGTTACTTTTTTTTTGGACAAATAATATGAATTTTATAAAATATATAACGGTTCAATAATAATAAAAAATAAGTTATTTATATTCTGTCCATTTTTCATAATTTAAGGACATATTATACCAATATTATATTTATTTTATATTATCATTTTTTACAACGTTTCGGCCTAAGCTAGGGTCATTTTCAAGTCCGGAAATTTTGCTATTATTAGATTAAAATTTAATTTCTGTTAGAATTACAACATTATTTTCTTTTAAACATCTTGATAATCTACTGCTTATTTCATAAATTTATGGAAAAGCTATGTACATGATAGGAAATTATAAAATTATAATCACTGATGCTTAAGCATTAGATTAACAGATTATTTTAAAGAAAATTAATGTTTTATTTATGGAAGTAATTAAATTGTAATCTAATAATAACAAAATTTCCAGACTTGAAAATGGCCCTAGTTTAGGCCGAAACGCTGTCAAGAATGATAATATAAAATAAATGTAATATAGCGAGGAATTATAATTAATTAAAAAAGTTTTTAGTGTTATTCAGAATTATATGGCAAGAGCGAACAATCTATTGTAGTTAAAGACGCCATTGAGCTGCATGTGGTATTGAGCAATTAGTCAGGCTACGAAGTAATTTTGTTAACTAGTAGCTACAGTCTTATTTTAATTATTGATAAATATCGCTACTCATCTGTAATTTTTAGCAAGTAATTATATTTTAATTGCTGATGAATAACTATCAGTCTATTACTTATAACTACTCATTAATAATATTTATTAACTAGCAGGAAGTAGATGAAAACACTTTTACAATTATTTAAGCATTAAAACTGCAAAAAAAAACTATCCGAAGCTTTGATTGTTTTCCTATGGCTGTATATTTATTGTATTATTAGTTAAAACGACGAGTAAGCAATAAGAAATTAGGAATCGGTCTGTTCATAAATAATTATATATGAGCCAAGATAAAATATATATTGCTATATAAACATAACAATCAATAAGTGAATTTTTTTATAGATTTACGTGAATATGTATTATAATAAAAAAAAAAGTTAGCAATCTTAAAACAAAAACACAAGCTAAATGGTGTGTTTTTCTTTTTTACTTTCCTTACCTAGTATAGGTAGGAAAGTAAAAAAAGGAATATAAAGACAAAATCCGAAACGTGATTCAAGGATAAAAATAATAAGAAAAATTCTGCTATAGAACTAAAATACAAAAATAATAAATACATTCCGAAAAATATATAATCATACAAAGATTGCACAACACGGAATACAATATTATAGTTCATATTGGCCTGAATTGTATTATTATTATCAATATTAATAAAAACACTGTTATCCGTTAACGTAAAATAGACAAAAATAATTTCCCAGAGTCTTAATAAACATGGTTTATGAACGAATGTAAACAATAAATCAATAAAATATATTTTTTTAAATAAAATACGAATCTTCATTTTCCATAGTGAAAAACAAATACCATGGAAATCTCTGATAACTATGGGACTTAAAATTCTGACCATTCGGAATTTGATTGATATTACAAGAAGTGACCAGATATCAAATGATTTAATCGATTAGAGTTCGATGAGCCGATTATCAATCTTGAAAAAAGGAAGGTTTAATGGAATTATTCATAAAATTCCAAATTCAAACTGTTGTCCGGAATTAAGGTTCAAATATAACTTATGTATGGCGAGTAGTCCACGGTACAGACCACTTTTTATATAATTATTATTTAATACTCGTCCAAAACTTCGTTAATGGCATCATCATATCATGAACTATATTTTTTTCATTTAAAGAAATACTCAGAAATGTTAAACTTTATCTATTCAATAAGGTACTGAAAAATCATAAAAATCTATTTGCTTTCCACTTGAATCTTAAGACAATTTGATCACAATATCGTGAAACAAGATGGAATACAAGAATATTGGACCGTTTTGGGTATCCTTCACCCCCATGTCAAAATAAAGAGGTTATATAGGCCAAACGGTCCGATGTTTTTGTAGGCCACCTTTTTTGATCGATTTTGTGATCGAAAAAATTATTTTACAATTTTACCATTAGGAAGGTAAATGTGTATTACTGAGTTAATAGCATCTCATAAAATTAATTTAATAATAAAACGCCCAATTTGCAATTTTCACGGTCCCATTCACGAAGTTCAAACAGATGCTAATAATTTGATAAAATAGGGGTCTTTACCGCGACTTAAAGAAGTCATCTTACAGAAAATGGCCTGAAATTCACAATTTCTCACATCAACTTCCTATAATGCTAACCTTGACAAATTAATTAAGTCCGATCTCGTGTTCACTATTAGCACAGAGTATAATGTCGATTAGAGATTCCAAGCAGGTAGCATTGTCAGATCAATAGGCCGCGTAGAGGAGTATCTGATTCATTTGTTGATTCCTGAAGGAAGTGTCAACTGTCAACATCTGTGATAGGAAGTAAGACTATGTTTCTACTTCGGAGGGTTAGATGTGAAGGAGGCGATGTTGCATATCATAACACAAATTTATGTGGGACTTCAAACTGCCTTGAGCACGTTCCAATGAAAACATTTTCTATAAAACTTTCATAAACAATTTTTTTCCTCTCGAGGGTTACTTAATTATACAGGGCGTTTCATGGTTAAGTAAGCCAAACTGCAAAAATAAACTAAGGAAATCAAAACAAGAAAAAGAATTTGGTCTGTCCATTCACACGACATTCCTACCTATTTAAGACAAGTGTTTATATCTTTACATATGGCCATCATGAAACAAACAAAAAAAAAAAAAATGAATTAGATTTATTTTCTTGAAAAATGATCAAAGAAATGATTTGAGTATAAAAGATATATTTGATAAACTAAAGCAATATAAACCGGATTAAGGTAGATCAGCGTAAAACTTTCAATACCCTCTAATATTGCTGATCAAAAACTTTTTGCCATAGCCTAATTTTGTCAAACAATAATTTCTGTTAAAAGTAGAGAAAATAGTGAAGCTTGTGTGATGCGGGAAACAGATTTTCTAACTTTCACTTAATTAACTGTTTTCTTTCATTCATCCCTTTCTGAGATCAGAATATGAACCCGTAATCTTACATTGGAAATTGAATAAACGGAAAGTGGCTAAATGGTGTTTTTCGTATAGATCCGTCGAAAACCGCATATCGAAAAAACCGCAATTCTTTCCTTACCTAGTGTAGGTAGGAAAGTAATAAATTAAAATAGGTGTAGAAAATAGAATAAGCTATATCATCGCTAATACTGGTTCGATTCCGATAATTTTTTTTTTTGGTAATTTAAGTACCTTTCAAAAGTTTTATTATAAATTTTTCCATAGAATATATACTTACCGAGTTAGGCCCCAAAACATTTTTTTTTTCTTTATAACTTATTTTCCTGAATTTTCTCGGTAAATTAGTCCATGTGCAAAAATTGAACTTACAATTATTAAAACATTATATAAAAGTTTCATCAAAATCGTTAGAGCCGTTTTCGCGCAACAGTCTATAGAAAAAGATGTTTTTTTCATTTATTGCGCAGCAGCATTCCGCATGGAGCACCCAATTTGTGTCACAGCCATCAGTAGTCAAAACCCTACAAAATAAAAAGAGAAACAACAAAATTGGTTCACTAGTCCCTGAAAAAATCTTGGCAGAGAAAGACCAATGGCTAAAAATGTGTTTTTCGGACTCAAGGAGCTCTGAAACGTATAGATCCGTCGAAAACCGCATATCGGAAATTTGACCCGATCGCAATAATTTCCTTACCTAGTATAGATAGAAAAGTAAAAATTCTTCTAAAGGTATGTCCGCAAACGCTTTGTTTAAGAGATATTCACACCTAGAGATTTTCGTTGTTATGAATTATTTACGTTATATGAAATAAATAAAACCTATTTATTTGTTCTAACTACTTTATTAATTAAATGTAAACATTAGCATATATATTAAATGTAGTTCAAAGTGAAAGTATGTCCCCAAACGCTTTGTTTAGATGATGGATTAGATAGAATAGTAAAATGGCCTTTTATCCCTAACTGTATACAAACTATTGGCAACATAATACCTTTTAACTTTAATGAAGTGAATTTCAAAATCTTTACTACGAAAACAATGAATAAAAATAAAAATATTATCATATAAACATTTGATTACCATACTAATTTTATTTTTGTAACAGTATTACCCTTTTAGAGAAAAACGCAGTATCTGACCAGAGAATGTTTATGTATATTTGTTTTCGTTAACAAAATCATTATTTTTTTCTGATATTTCATTCTAAATAAATTGTGTTAATTACTTAATAAAAGAATAATTATTTATTATTGTAAGGTGAGCATTTGTAGAGTGCTACCAATGGGTAGTTTCTCAACATGTGTTACATGTCATTATATCCATGTGCGAATTTACCAGATGTATTTTTTGTATACAGTTGTAAATATATAAATAAATAAATAAGGTGAACATTTTAAAAATGCAGTGTAGCAGATTTCATAATATTACTGCATTCTAACTAAACGTCAGTAATCCAAGCTAATTGTTTCACTGTTCTCATTTATCAGTTACTTAAAAATTCATACTGAGTTTCATTCTGTTTTGATACATGATGAACTTCATAGCAAGGTACCTTATAAAACAATTTCTAAACAATATTTTAAAACAGAAGATTAAAGGACTGAGAACTGATTTGAATTATTTCTGTGTAAAAAAAAACAAACAAAAAAAACTTTCATCTGTTTAGTAATACGCAGTAAGTGATCTGTGGGTACTGCACTCTTACTAAACAGAAAAAGTTACTAAATTTTTAACACGTAAACAGATTCCTACCTATAAACATTCATTTTATTTCAAGACTTCAAAATTAAAAAAAGGATCTAATTCATTGAATTGTTAACAACTTTAAAATGAACAATATTTTTTTTCTGACTACAGTGAACTGGATATATGAAAAAATATATATATTGAAAGATACTGCGTTCTTACTAAGCAGGGCTGTATAGTTCATTATACATTTTTTTGTATTTAAAAAAAAACTATGAATGAAATAAAGGAACTGTTTTATCAATAACAGTTATCCTTCGGACGGAACTATTGTTTATCAATTGCTATATCATAGTTTCGTCGATTTTACAGTTAGATAAGCGATAAAGGCTATTCATATTGCATCGTCCTTGATTAAGTGTTCTTGAGGGAAAATTAATTTAAATAACTGTTAACGGTGATGGAAATTAAAATATCCTTTATTCAAATGAATCGTAGTAAACAATAAGCATCTCATATTTCTTGTGAATGAGATGCACATGTTTATGGTTCGTTATGACGAACCGAATAAATTCTAATCGTGTCGTACAACAAGGTTCTTAATTTTATTATTTTATAATACGTTTAAGATTCATAGCTTATTTTAGGGGAGTGATCTGCACTTCACAATCATATACGATAAAATGCGAATATCAGAAGGAAAAAAAAAAATAAAACGAAATTAAAATCAGATTACAAATAACTAAAAGATAAGTAGATAACGTTTAACATCAAAAACATAAATTTAATTCCTAGCAGGCAAAAATACATATTATTACTTAATTTACAAACAAATATTATTAAAATGAATTAAATAGTAATAAATCCATAAATTAATATTATTCCATCCCATTTTTATATAATATAAAATATATATTGATTTATATAAAAGAACGAGTAAAAGGTGAAAAATATAAATACTATTTACATCCTTATTAAATTAAAAATATATTAGGATTTTTACCATTATTAATTAATAAGGAAAGCCTTTGTTTTAAACGAGTCATTTTATAAAAATAGACAGTTAATTAACAATTATTAACACATTTTCTTTCTCTTATTAACACATTTTGTTCTCCCTGCAACACTTAAGGAGACAGCCCTGATGAAGGCCTGAACTTCAGGTCGAAACGTCGGCATATGTAAAAATAAATATTATCATTTATTTTTGCCTTCTTTTTTGACTGACCACCCAAACTATTCTTCTCTTCATTATCCACGACAGTCAACCAATTACCAATTATGTATTAACAAATTTTTTTGACCCATTTTACAACCCAAAATATATATTTTGTGTCACATTTCATATATTTATATAGTTTCGGCCCCTTGGACATGTTCAAACATTTCTTTATCTCGTATTATCACCACCATACATACACATTATATGTGATATAACTAAATACAAAGCATATAATATTAATAAAAATAATAAAATAAAAAACCTGTACCACTACAACCCATAAAGGGTCTTGGGTTCGGTACTATATAGGGAAAGTACTGTTTCAAGGCCAACGGTTGTGCAGGGAGGGAATTGAGCCAGGATCACGCTCAACAGCCAGGTTTTCCCCCTTGATCAATTATTTAATTAAGAGTACCCACTTTGTGGAGGCTGGGTAAGCCCAAGGAGGGTCTACCTACCCCAGATTCGCCCCACGGCTAATGAAACAGATTAAATAATTCTTCTAGCATGAGCCGGGATTCGAACATGGAACTTGGAGCTTAGTTCCCTACCACTGAGCTACCCCGCTCTCTTTATAATATTGATAAAAACATTTTTATTTGTTTATGTATTTTGGGATGAACAATGCGTCTAAAAATTTTATTAATTAACGGTCCATAAACTAATATTATTCCATCCCATCTTTATATAATATAAAATATATATTTCGGTTTATATAAAAGAACGAGTGACTAATTAAAAGGTGAAAAATATAAAAACTATTCACATTATTATCAAATTAAAAAAACATTAAGATATTTACCATCATTAATTAATAAAGAACGCCTTTGTTTCAAACGAGTCATTTTATAAAAATAGACATAATTTAATTTTCCATTATCATCTAAAATTGACAAAATTAGAAAAAAATGGTACTTTGGGAGGAGTAAATGTATTGTAATGTATTCATGTTAACAAAACTGTTTTCTTTTTCACCCAGTATGCAATATTTACATTTTGTATTAACGATAGTGAAGCAGGCACCATTTATGTAACTGTAGGTATATTACTTGAACGATAAACAATTTTGAAAAACAGCTTAAATTTTATTAATTTTTACATCAATAAATAATTACTTATTGATGGAGTATCAAATCGTTCAAATCGGATGATGAAATATTCCGGCTTGGTGTACATTAATTTTATGTATAAATAAAACTTCTCGAATTTATTTCCTACATTTTTAACTTCGTTGTTCTTAAAGGAAATTTTTTTGTTTGAGATTAAAAAAACAATGAAAATAAACCTATCTTACCAAATCTTTGAAAAATATTTTTATTCCCTGTGCGCAATTATGGAAGAACTATTAAAGTAAAGTATAAGAGAAAATAAGAAAGACAACCGGACATTTAAAAAAAGAAATCAATTATCGTTAAATCCCAGCTTACAGTAGGAATAAATTATCCCTTACTATAGCAAATATACCTAACGAACCTATGTATTCTCTATAAAAATCAACCTATACATTTTTTTATAAAATCGATGGTTACGGAGATATTTATGAGATTATATTTAATTGCATTTCCGCTTTAAGGTAAATAATAAAAACTTTAAATTTCTTTATTCTTAAGGGATTTTTTTTTCTTTAAGATACCACTATTTAAGCGATAGCCCTGCAGCCAGAGCCCTCGTCATCTTCAAAGGGGAAGGTTTGAATGTAAATTACGAAAGTGCATATTATTCGAAGTAAAATGAACCTAGTCTGCCATTCCAGAGCCGCTGCTTTCAAAAATGGCGGATGATTTAAGGAATATTAGGCCAGAAACTTGAGGATCGAAAGGAGATATTCATTGCGAAAAAAATTGGAAAAGTTTTTATTATTTTAACTTGTATATATGGGTTCAGATGTGCAAAGAACGAAATTTCTAACGCTGACCACCAAGGGAAAACGTTTTAGAGCCAAAAAAGCTAGATAATCAAAAAAGCCGGTTTTTAATAACTTTTGTTTCTTCACCTATAACTTCTGAACGATGATTCGAAGTGAAAAATGTACTATTTACGAAATTAAAGAACATAAAATTTTGCGTCGAACGAGTACCAAATCTATTTATTTTTTCCATTGGTATGGTAGAAAACCACGGTCAACCAATGCTGATTTTTACCAGAGTTGTCAAAAATTTAGAAAAAATTACTCTAAATGACCCTGCAGCTTGGAAATGAGTTCCTTTAGAGAAAAATCTCACAGTATTAAAGTAGTAGATCATCACATTTTGCGTCCACTGAGTACTAACATTTTTAATGCAGGTGACTTACACCGATGACTAGAAATTGGTAATGAAGATATGAATGATTTTCAATATTTCAACAGTATGGGCGTCGATTCTACTATATCTTTCATTAAATAACAACCTCCTTTTCATAGAAAATGCAGTGAAATAATAAATTATTACTATTAAAATATTCATATATCGCCGGTTTAATTCAAAAAGTCATTCAGTACATTTTTGATGTAGGTAAACTTTTACATATGCTATTGTAAATTTTGACCTTTCTTCTAAATGTAAAAATAAACAAATCCTCGAAAATGACACATTATCAAACAATGTTACTCAATGACTTTTTGCAATAAAATGATGATATGGAATGAAATAATTCAAAAAGTCATTCAGTACATTTTTGATGTAGATAAACTTTTACATATGCTTTTGTAAATTTTGACCTTTCATCTAAATGTAAAAATAAAGTAAATCCTCGAAAATGACACATTATCAAACAATTTTACTCAATGACTTTTTGCAATAAAATGATGATATGGAATGAAATAATTCAAAAAGTCATTCAGTACATTTTTGATGTAGGTAAACTTTTACGTATGCTTTTGTAAATTTTGACCTTTCATCTAAATGTAAAAATAAAGTAAATCCTCGAAAATGACACATTATCAAACAATGTTACTCAATGACTTTTTGCAATAAAATGATGATATTGAATGAAATAATTCAAAAAGTCATTCAGTACATTTTTGATGTAGGTAAACTTTTACATATGCTTTTGTAAATTTTGACCTTTCATCTAAATGTAAAAATAAAGTAAATCCTCGAAAATGACACATTATCAAACAATGTTACTTAACGACTTTTTGCAATAAAATGATGATATGGAATGCTGTAGAGAGTTTTAGATTTCAAAATGGTACGGAGAAAACCCCTAGTATCTGAAACTATGGTCCGAATTATTATTGCATGGAGTATGTTATATGCAGTATAAGCCTCTTTTCCACTTCTCAGCAGTAAAGAGTTTTGAGGAACAGTCAACCGACCATACCACTTAACAAAATTACCAAGTTTAAGGGCTAGTTCGACCCAAAATTTAACGTTCTTCAATTTCTTAAAGGGTACATTTTTTGTTTCGATGCATCGTTTAGAAATTATATGAGAAAACGTAAAAAATTATTGAAAAAATCTGGCTTTTTTATGTGTAATAAGTTTTCCCTTGGTGGTCCGCGTTAGAATTTTGGTTTTTGCATGTCTAAACCTATATATATACTAGTTAAAAAAATTCAAACTTTTTTCGCAATGGATTTCCCATATCGATCATCAAATTACTAGCCTAATATTCTTTAACTTCCGCCATTTTTGAAAGCAGCGGCTCTGGAACGGCAGACAAGGTTCTCTTTACTCAGAATAACATACATTTCCGTAATTTATATTCAAACCTTTGCCTGCGATTCTCTGGCTCCAGGGCTATGAATTTTACCACCATGACTATGACCAAGTTATTAAATTTATTTCCTACATTTTATAAAAAATTGTTCATTCATAAGGGGATTTTTTTTTCTTTAAGATTTAAAAAAAAAGTAATAATAAAAGAAAAAAATTGTAACTTAGACTTTTTTTTTTTACAATTGCCAATGTCATGGATTTTAAAATAACTTTTAACACTCACAGAATAACTAATTTTCACAGTACTTAAAGCTTGCATAGGGGCCGTGGGAGGGAAAAAATTTTTATCCTCCCTTCAATGTTTTATCAAGGGGTCAGAATGGCACGGGATTTCCAATATTTCACAGACATTTATTTAAAAATAATTGACAAAAGAGATCAAGAAACCTTACAAATAATAATTTTATTATACTACTGGGTTATTTTATGCATGTCTAACCTTGCCACCCCCTCCCTCAATATTGCTAAGTACCAATCATTTACCAGCACTAATGGTTAAGGGAATCACGGACCTCGAACCTGGAAAATCCCCGAAATGAACTAGGATTCAACCGGTTTGAATCGCCATGGGGTTCAGAGGCCGATGAATAAACGTCATGTTTTCCTTCTCCACATAATATGAACTAAAATATTAGTTCTGCATTGCTTCACACAAGATATTGTGTGATATTCGTGTTTTACTTTTCAGATAACAAGGAACAAATTAGTTTCGGTGTCTGTCTGTAGACCAAACAAACTAATGAGCTTATCACCAACTGCCGTTTATCCGATTTTCTTGACATTTTCAGAGATTAGTGCCAAGAAGATCCTATATCAATTTTCTCAAATTCTGTCTACTACTTTCGCTTACGCAAAAATGTATTTTCCTGGATATGTCTATTGAGTCTGTATCAATTTTATAGAGTTATATACATTACTTCCTCTTACACATGACCAAACGTATTTTCCATGTTACGCACATATCTCCAAAAAAAAATTGTATTGCATGTTCGATTTGGTCCAAACTAGGAGAGAAATTAGGTATTGGTAAATAAATAACTAAGTAGATATCTCCACCAAATCTCATACGCTATTAAAAAAAACAACTTTAGAATGTAGTTGAATACTTAGAACTTGCATAACACCAACTGAAGTTAATTCGTTTTTAAATATTTTTCAGTAATTGTAAAGGTTGATACCTGGAAGATCCAATATTAATAACGATAGATTTGATCGAATTCCATCGACTTCTTTCTCTTAGGAGTACAATTTTTGTTGACAATACTATTCTTTAAAAAACGGCTCCGCCAGTTGAAATTCTTAAACAAGTCAAAGAACTTGAAATACGGGCAACCATATAACTGTAATTGGCGAAGAAGCTATACTGCTTTATTGACAGAGGAATAAAGGAATTTTTTTAGCATGGCAGCGAAGTAAAGTAAAAATTATGGTTGATTTTATAAGTGACAAAACAGTTAAAATATAAACTGGGCAAGGAAATATACGAAATTGAGAAGTAAATTAGAATTATAAGGTACACAATATAAGTACACAACATAAATGAAATAAAGGAGGTACATTTTATAATTTGTTTCTCAGCTAATATTTATTTTAATATTCGATAATGGGTACTATAACTAGCAGATCCAGGATTTAATTTTGGGGAAGGGGGGAATTTTAGCCCCAAAGCTTTTTTTTCATATATATATAACGATAATTACCTTAGAAAAGAAAGAAAGATACTAACTACCTATATGAAATAATGTTTAAATGATTCTTAAAATCATATTAAATGTAATTACATGAGTAATAATACTTTAAGTGTAATTTTTAAATATTTTTTTCGATAAAATATAGTCCCCTCCGTAGACCAAATGAAACGGTTAAGTATTATTAACAACAGGAATTGTTTTTAAATAAGAATACAACTCGCTTCTGTTCAATCCAGGACTTGATAATTTTAATCAGTTTTGGTATGACTGGAATCTAAATTTTTTTTTTCTAGTATGTCGGAACTACAGCTTTTTCTCTTACAATATTTCAAGCGAAAGTTTTACGGAAATTTTATGTATAAAAACTTTTATTTAAAAGTTTAGTTTATTTCGACAAAAAAATCGAAAAAAGTTACTTTTTATCTTAACTCAAACGACGCACTAGAATCAAGTAATTCATTTTAGATAAATCATAACTTAAATAATCAAATTACTCTTAATTTCTCATTTATCTTAACGTTTTATTTTAATTTTTTTTTTTTTTTTAGGAACACGTGAATAAAAGTTAAACTATTACCACAAATCTTGAACTTAATTATAAAAATGTATCTTAAAACTTTTTTTTTCATTAAAAGAATATTACTTTTTTTTTTAAACAATATTTCAACATCTAGTTTAATCCCAGTCAAAGAAACAATTTATAATTTTATAATGTCCTGGTTGTTACTACACAACCAGGGCATTATAAAATTAAGTACATTTGTTTATCATCAAGTAAAACACTAAATATTGAATGCATTTTGTTTTGTTTCCGGGATGATGGAGATTATAATGTTTAGAAAAAATATAATATTTACAATAAAAATAAACATATTAACATTAATTAATCACGGTTGCATAAAATTATGATAGTGGCACTTGATTATTAACAAACTCCTCATCATACCGCAGCAGCACAGAAATTGTTATCACTTAAAAAAAAAAATGAACATAAGAATTATAAGACCCAGCTATCCTTGAAGCCTAATACGATTTACTAATGTTCAAACCCACTCAAAGAATCATTCTATAAATTTATAAAATCACCGTTGAGTATTAAATATATTATTTTATCAAACTATCTGGGCATTTTATAAAACATTAAATATTGAATGATTTTATTTTTTCACGAGGTAATATTTAATACAAATTTGAGAAAGAATATAATATTTATAATAAGAATAGATATATTTAAAAATAATTAATCACGGTTGCATAAAATTATTATAATGGCACTTGATTACTTACAAAATCCTGACCATTCCGAGGGAGCACCGGAACATCGTTGCCAACAGACTGGAGCGGTCTGATGGACACCACACAAGGAGGAAAACAAATTTTTTTTTTCCCACAGCCTTGGCAGAGAGTAAAGTGGGAAAGCATGCGTCTCTTCGTTTAGGGGAACATGGCGATAGCATCTTACTTAGATATCTAGTCCATCAAAATGGAGGCAGACAAATGTTTTAAAAACCGAAAATGAAAGGACACCATCCCCAATCCTATAAGACGTTCATCATTAACGATGGAATCTTGTTAATGATGAGAAGTATGCACTACACCATTCTTAACAAAGAAGAGCATTTAATGTCCGATTTGATGAATAATATAACAATTACTTTTTTTTTTTTTTTTTTTTTTGGCAATACAGACCTCGTAGATCTTTTGCAGCCTTAACAAGCCTACCCCATCTCTCCTTATCTTGAGATACTTCTTTCCCTACTTCGTTATCTGCATGCAGCTCTATTGTATCTTTGTTTATTCGATCTATTCATCTTATTTTTGGCCTTCCACGCTATCTTTTGCCCTCTATTGAGGCATTCATTGTCTTGCAGAGGCTTCCAGATAGATTGGTCCGAACTATATGCCCCTACATCCATTATTATGCCCTTAAATTAAATTATATGCGTCTTTAAAATTATAAAAAAAAAAAATATAATCTGTCACAATCAAGAGAATCTGGCATTATGGCTCTATTTTTTAAAATAAGTATTTTAAAAATGGAAATCAATACTACAATCATGTTATTTTTTTTAAATATTCCAATAAAAATATCTTAGGTTTCAAAGGATAAAATAACTTACCGATAAAAAAAAAAAAAAGAAGAAACTACAGTAACTAACCCTTAATTTGAAAACTAGACAAGGAATCACAAAGAAAATTAATTTGATTTAATAAAACCATGGCACTCATGAGATAAAAATAAAATATCAATAAAATCAATCAAGTCCAGTCTGTCAATTAAAATTGTGTGATTTTCATGCCAGTCACCTAGAAGTACACATTAATAAGTCATTTTAAAAATAAATATACTAACCATGTATTTACTAGTAGTTTGTCGTCCTAAAATTTAATGTGAAAAATTAAACTTTTAACTACTGCAATGTGTTCTAGCACCATGCTAGACATCGATTTTAAGGGATATTGATGAGTTTTTGTCATTTTTGGTCAATGCGATATAAATAAACAATTTTGATTACTGCGTGACGTTCATGTGTTGCCGAGGTTGAGAAATTTTTCAGTAAATATCACGAAATTTTTCAGATCTATATTTACGCAAAAAAAAAAAAAATAAATAAAAAAAAAAAAATTGGTACCAACCCTAAATTTGAAAACTAGACAAGGAATCGCGGAATGAATGATTTGATTTAAAAACACCGTGGCACTCATGAGATATAAAAAAATAACTTATTATGTTTAAAAAATCGCGTCATTCAACCATTCAGTTTAGAATTCTAGCACTAATTGGAGATATGCACTTGATCCTTGAAGTAAAAATGGAACTTCTTAGGAATATTGCTATAACATGAGTGACGTTCATGAGGTTACCAATAGCCTAACAAAACCTGCTTGTATACTATAGATGCAGAAAATGTCGAACTTATGCAGAGAAATATGGGTATTTTAAAAATATACATTAAATAATAGACCATGACGTTCATGAGATTTACTTTTCTTTACAATTACATGTAAGCCACGAAAATGATTATTTTGTGTTATATTTATAGGAGAAGATGGACCGGGGTGGCGGTCATCAATAGGTTAAATAGCGGCACAACTATTTCATTAAAAGCCAACGTTTTGACCCGACTTAGCAGGTCTTCTTCAGGGCTAGAACGTACATGATACAAAAAGGTATAGAGAATTCTAGAAGTTACATAAAATTTAGACAAAAAATTATAAACAATGTGAATAAACTTATTAAAATTATAAACAGTAAGTACATTAAAATATAAACAGAATAAGCTAAGTAACAAGATCCTAAACTGAAGTAAATAGATGGTAACAATTGTTGTAGTATAATATATAATATAATATACGCAATTGTGAATCTACTCCTAGAGATCTACATGAGAGATTGGAAGAAAAGGAAAAGGGTATATTTATAGCCATTTTAAACTGAAAACTAACAGATTTTTGGTATTTTGAGATCTTATTAATTTTTAAACTGCTAAAGTATCACCGAATTCACGTATATCCAGAACCAAATCTATTAGAATGACAAATAAAATTCAGCATTAAAAAAAAAAATACGATTTATTAATGGGATGTCATTAATTTGTACATCGCGCACTGGTAGAACTACTAAGACATAATATTTTAAATTATCTTTAAGAAAATGAATTTAGGATGACAAATGGAATGGATTTTATTAATTTCTGAGCAGCTGTATTTTCTAAACAATTCGATAAAAAATTACAATAAACAAGTTAGCATCAGTACGTCGCAATCCAGGAAAGATTCTAAGGAAAGCTATTTCCCCGAAAGCGAATTATCATCAATAGGAACTAACTCCAATTATTTCACTATTGATAATATTGAAACATTTTAGCCCATATTTCCTGGTCTGCGAGTCACTCAAAAAACGTAAATGATATAGTCGGCGTTGACTAATAAATAGTTTTGGAAGTCCATGAAACACGATAATATTTTAGAAAAATGATTGAAAATATGAATAGTCCGTATAATCCTGATGACCGGATAATCAGCCATACGGATAATATATATATATATATATATATATATATATATATAACTGATCATGTACAATATAAATTTTTCTAAATCTTTGTGGACCTATTATACGAGGTACAATAATGAAGATTAGACACACGATTAATTATTTGCACACACACACACACACACACACACACATTCTGTACATAATAAATTCCTGATATCACAGGACATCTTTTACATGTATATATGTATATATACATACGTATGTATATATACATATATGTATATATACATACATACATACATATGTATATATACATATATACATGTAAAAGATGTCCTGTGATATCAGGAATTTATTATGTACAGAATGTGTGTGTGTGTGCAAATAATTAATCGTGTGTCTAATCTTCATTATTGTACCTTGTATAATAGGTCCACAAAGATTTAGAAAAAGTTATATTGTACATGATCATATATATATAATATTTTACCTTATAAAATAATTATTGGATTATATATAACAGTTTAGATACATTATTGGTCAAATTAATAAAAATCCCGTGAAAATATATCTATTACTAAAATTGATATAATGACTATGAGAATGTGAGGCTGTGTTCATATAATTAAAAAAATGTATCTGTTTTTATTTAAATAAAATTTTAATATTAAAACGTAAACACTTTTTATAGACTTGAGATTGGCTCTAGCTTTAGCCAAAACGTCAAAAATTCTTGATACTCGGTACTTCGAGCAGCATTTTCCCATCTCTGGTCCACATAGCCATAGGCATCACATGTCTTTAGGGATGTATTTCTGAATAAGACTATACCTCCACTTCGCCAACTATTAAAAATTTACTTATTCTAAAAAGTGTAAGTTTAGAATATATAAAATAAAGCAGAAGGTCATTTGATCTCCAAACTCCATTTAAATTAAATTTTAATATTAAAATGTAAACACTTTTTATAGATTTGAGATTGGCCTTAGTTTTAGCTAAAACGTTGTTGTCAAAATTATTTTAAAAATATAAAATTTGGAGATCAAATGACCTTTGGATTTATTTTGTATATTCTTTACTTACAGGTCGGCTTAGTGAGCCATAATTGGCATTTTTTAGAATAAATAAATTTTTAACAGTAGTCTTATTCAAAAAGACATCCCTAAAGACATGTGACCATGGGGACCAGAGATGGGAAAATGCTGCACTGAGTACTGAGTACCAAGTATTTTAATACAGTGTTTACATTTTAATATTAAAATTTAATTTAAATAAAAACAGATACATTTTTTTAATTATATGAACACAGCCTTACATTCACATATTAATTATATCAATTTTAGTAGTAGATATATTTTTACAGGATTTTTATTAATGTTACCAATAATTTATCTAACCTTTTATAAATGATCCAATCATTATTTTATATAGTAAAATATAATACTGACCTTTTTGGAGTACCAAATAATTTAATTACTCCTTCATTTGATGTCAAACGGTCAAGTGAAGTAGTGATTAAATTCTTAATAGTGATTCAATTTGAGTAAAATACTTGGTACCTCGTACTCGGAGAAGCATTTGTCAATCTCTGCCATGGAATAAACTTGTAAAATAAACTAATAATACTATAATAAATAAAGCTTAGAAATTAAACAAGACAATTTTCGAAAAAGTCTGCAGCTATAAAAGTATGGGAGGATATGTAAATAAAATAGGATAAATAAGAGAGGAACTGGGTAGGCTAAAAATCAAGGATAAGGACTGCTTGGATAGAGAGATTTTGGGAAAAAATTTAAAGAAGTTGGGGTTCCTGTATGGAGGAGGGAGAAAATAGACTAAGGAAGAGCGAGAGGAATAATCCAGGAGGATGAAAGAGTATTGGAGTGGAAGGAAGGTGGAAGGTGTGAACAAGAACAGGAAATAATATTCGCGTGGTCCCTGCTGGCCGATTCGTGTAAAAAAAAACAACAAAAAACTTAGAAAAACAAAACAAAAGCAGAACATAAAATGAAAGACAAATAAAATTAAAATAAATTCCTTTTAGTTAAAAACAAACGAAAAATATTAGCATTTGCATTTACAGGAAACAAGGTACACTGAATCCATCATTGGTCCTGCAACGTATGTAGCCAATGCTATTCAACTGGTATTATTTCGGTCAAATGGCAGCTCGTTTATATTTTTCGTTATTTCATGGTATGAGCTTTATTATGGAATAAGCCTTCTGTAAATTTTCTTTGAGGTTAATGCAAGAAATTTACACCATAGTAACAGTCAAGGAGATTTAGATATAGGTCACTGCAATGAGAAAGCATATCTCTGTTAAAATCTCAGATGTCTGTTTGTGAAACAAATCTTCATAGCAATTAATATGAGTTCTGGAATAGGGCCAGGGGAGAAATACCACAAGAAGAGATAGGTCACAGCCCTCGACCATCGAGGAATTTCCAAGACGAAAATATCAAGCTTCTAACAAATCTCAAACAACTAAAAGAAAATATGTAACTACAGTGAAACCTCTGGATACAGGACAGTCATGAAGAATCATTTTTGTCCATTAATGTTCCTAATCTAGAAGTTTTCTAAAAATTGTATGTATACATACTCTTAAAATAGTATATGTATATATATAAATATGTATTATTAATATACAGGGTGTCCAGTAAGCAGAGGGAAATATTTAACAAGGAGAATGATTACTTCAAGAGCAACAAACAAGTTTATATAAACAATCTTCAGATTTTCTGCAGAAAAGTAGGAAATCTAAGTTTTGTGTTTTTTTAAGAAAGTCACGTTTTTATGATGGATAGAAATCGAAAACTAATAAGATTTTTTTATTTAATGAAATTTACATTTGTATTACATGAAAAATAAAAAAAAGTAAATGTGACATTGGTAACATGACATGTACAACATGAAGAGAAACTACCCATTGGTAGAACTCAAATTAAAGTTCTATATTAGAAGGTCCCGAAGCAATCTTCTTTTGAGACGCTTCAGAGGGTTATCAGGAAGAGGAAGCAAGGTTTGAAACAAGAGTGTGTGGATGGTTCAGAGGTTTATTATGGAAGGATATGTATCTGGATTGTGCTAAATCGGAAACATGGTATATTAAGGTCGTTATGGATAATTTTATTTGTGACAAAGTAAGGTGCATTGAGGATTTTACGAAGGATTTTGGATTATAAGGATTGAATACGAGAGGAATTCGATGGTTTAGTAGAGCCCCAAAGATCCATTCCGTAAGTCCAAATACGCCTTATTATAGTCATATATTATGAATCTTTTATAAGTAATTGGAAGTTTAGGGCGTTTGTCTAGTAAGTGCTGGAGTAGTCGAAAACGTCGAGCGGTTTCTTGTCGTTTCAGTCTGGTATGAGGATTCAACGTGAGTCGTTTGTCTAGGTGGAGCCCTAGATATCGGATTTGTTCAACTGGGATTGAGGTATTGTTAAAGGATACAGTAGGACAGAAAGTCTAACTAAAAAGAATATATTTTAGTTAAATAAATAACAATTACTTCACAGTAAACTTAACACAATTTACTTCAAATGAAAGTAGAGTTTGTGTAGAGTTGCTAAATCCATTTAATGAGGACTTTTAACAGGATAAACTAAGATCTGTTTAATAAATAAATTATTCGCGATTTTTTTCCACTATACTACACACACCCCACTTTTGTGTTTTTTTCGCAGGTCTGAATTATAGAAACTGGTCTGTATTCATAAGTGTCCAACTAAATGTTCCTGACCCTAATATTTATGTTTTCATGAAAATAATTTAAGCAACCAGCAGATTTATTTATTTTTAACGTAACTATGCAGATTGGAAACATTTAGTTAGTCAAATAGATATACCAATGTATATTGTTGTTACTGGGGTTATTTATTTTGAATATTGGATAAGGAAATATGGTAGATCTTGACCAATCATTGAAGGCCGGTTTACTCTTTCATGTCTACACTCTATTTCTCTTTCCCCACTCTTCCTCAGCTCGGCCTTCAGTAAAACGTTTCATCAGCCTGTCGGTAAATAGTAGCCGAAAATTGACCAACCATATCAATTCCGATCTGTGAGTCATAAAAATCATAGTTATCATCCGAGGTAAAGATAACTTTTAATTAAGTTATTAATGTCCGGCTAAAACTTCGTAAATGTCTTTCTCTTAACGAAACCTAAAACATTTTTATTTACGAAAATTGTCAGAAATGGTGCATTTCTTAATTAATTAATTTAATATGGCACTAAATATTCATAAATAACATTTTCTTACTGCTTGAATCATAAGACAATTTGATCACGAAATCGAGAACAAAGAATGGCATACAAAAATAATGGGTCATTGGACCTATATATATAATAATGTATTTATATAGTAATCAGGCACTTTATAATGTCAGATTCAACTTTCTGTTTTCTCAACAGATACACAAAGCTGATTTTAATAAAGAATTTAATATATTTTTATTTTTTAATTCTTTATTGTTTACTTAAAAGTGTATACTGTTCTGTCAGTGCAAATAGCTTTAAGTATCTTGTCATAGTGTTAATTGTTTTGTATATAGTTTCGTTTATTTTGTATATAGAATGTTTACTTTATATTTTCTTTACATTATTTCTTTTTTTTCGATTGATTTTATTTTGGCCAGATGTAATCTTTTAATTTTGTTCTATTTTGTTATTCTCACGGGACTTTGTCCCAGAATAAAGTTATTTTCTATCTATCTATGTATGTATAACCTCATTATTTTTAAGTTGAGGGTAGAAATCACTCCAAAAGTTTACCGATCTCCAGATTAAAACACTCCATTTCCGAGAATCTTAGTAAATCAAAAAACTGTCAGTTACGAGAAGATGAAGAAGCCATTCACGAAGTCCTAGACGGATGTTAATATTGTGATAAAAAGGTGTCTGTAACACGAACTATTATGGTACCATTTTAATATGGACAAAATTTATAGAGCAGAACCCCGTTTAGTCGGGACTAGGCATTAACCGGTTGTTCGCCGGGGCTACGGTAATCGGTTGTTAAACGGAGGAAAAAGTAAAATAATTAATCTTTTTTGTTTAAAATGGTTTCAGCTAGCTTTCATCATAACTAAATTATTTAAACTAAACGTTCACTAAAATTTAAACATAAATAATTTATCTTGGTTAAGATTAATATATTTATCAAGATTGAGCTAGTGAAAAGAAAATAATTTTTCCAATACCTTGAAAAAATAAGTGCTTTCCTACTTTCAATCACAGTGCGGCGCTCAGTAGGACGATAAAGGAAAAACTAGTGACATCGGCTAAATCATTTTTTTTTTTAAATTGAACTATTCAATAAAAATAGTGAAAAAGGTATATTGAGCCAACTGAAAATATTCTCGAAAACTCCGCGAACAACACTAGGTATCAATAAATAGTTTATCTAGTTTTTGGAGCTCTTAAAAAAAAAAAAAAAAAAAAAAATAGATTTAGACAGATTCGATTAGATGTCGCGAGTTTTCCCTGACGAGTCTCACTGTGCGGCGTAGGCACGATTCCAGTTGTCATTAATAGCTTGCTTCACTAACGGATCCAGGATTTAATTTTGGGGGCTTCAGCCCAAACGATTTTTTTTTTTGTATGTATATATTAGGATAATTACTTCAGAAGAAAGAAAGAAACTAATTACCTCTATAAAATGGTGATTCTTTAAGTCCTATTAAATGTAATTAGAGGAACAATAATAATTTTAGAGATAATTTTTTCTTTAAACATGGTTAGGGAGTGAGGTAGCTCAGAGATTCCACTGAGCTTCCAATGCAAAGGTCCCAGGTTTGAACCCCGGCTCATGGCAGAAAATTTTTATCTGTTTCATTGGCCGTGGGGCGACCCTGGGTCGGGAGACCCTCCTGGGGCACACCCAGCCTCTATAAAGTGGGTACCCTTAATTAAATAATTAATTAAGGGAGAAAATCTGGCGGTTGAGTGTGATCACGGTCAAATCACCTCCTTGCACAACCGTTGACCTAGAATCTGTGCTTTCCCTAAACAGTACTGAACCCCAGACCCTTCATGGGTTGTAGTGGTACAGGTTTTTTTTAAACATGGTTATATTTTACCATTTTTTGGGAGTTAGGTTCAGCCCGAAAGCCCCTTCCCCTCCCGTAGATCCGCCTGTGGATTGTTTTCACAGACAATTAACGTGTTAACGGATTTCCTTGAAAAATGGCATGCCAATAATATATATATATATAAATATATATATATATATATATATATATATATATATATATATAAATATATATATATATATATATTGTTTTTCGAGTGGAAAATATAGGCATGAAAAGCAACTTTTTAAAGTATTTTCAAAAACGAAATAAACAATTCTCATATAAATGAAATTTGGTTCAAATGTCATGATAGGAAAAGACAATTTTTAATGATCTGCTATTCACAATAAAAAAATTTTTTTTTTTTTGTTGGCATTATAGACTACTCTATCTCGGTCCATCTGGGGCGATTTCTTTCAAGTTATGCATGCAGTTCAATTGCATCGATTCGGTCTATCCATCCACTTTTTGGCCTTCCAGGTTATCTTTTGCCTAGTATGTAGGCATTCATTGTCGTTTAGAGGCTTCCACATAGATTGCAACTAGCTACATGTATCACCAGGGGTGCCCATCCCTCCCAAGGTCGATGGCGCATGAACCTCCCCCCCCCCTTTCTCCCAAGATATTTTATTGCTCTCATTTTATTAAAAACAGTGCATGCTAAAGTGGAATTTTAAAAATAATAAGTCATATGCAATGACACTTTTAGTGGTCTGTTCTTTGCTTTCTTCTTTTTCCCTAGTTTGAAACTTTCATTTCCAAAATTCATAAGCTTGTCGAAATGTGCTCCCCTCAAAAATTCTAAACCTCATCAAAGTGCGCCTCCCTCAAAACTTTTGATGGCGCAACTTGCGTAACAACTCTATCATTTCTAATAATGGTTCGTTTCCGATGATCCGATGATCTTTTTGGTTTGTTAGTAATTTAATTACCTTTCATAAATCTTACCATAGAATATATACTTAGCGAGTTAGGCCCCCAAACATTTTTCTTTTCTTTATAACTTCTTTTTCCTGAATTTTTCGGGAATTTAGTCAATGTACGAAAATTGAAAGGACAATTATTAGAACATTATAAAAAAGTTTCAATAAAATCGTTAGAGCCCTTTTTGCGCTACAGTCCATAGAAAAACATGTTCTTCATTTATTGCGCACGGAGCTTCCAATTTGTGTCACAATCAACAGTAATCAAAACTCTAAAAAATGAAAAAAAAGAAGCAACAAAATCGGTTCCCTAGTTCTCGAGAAAATTTTGGGACAGATAGACAGACCAATGGCTAAAAATGTGTTTTTCGGACTCAGGGGAAACGTATAGATCAATCGGAAACGGCATATTGGAAATTTGACCCGATCGCTATACTTTCCTTACCTAGGAAAGTATCTAAGTAGGAAAATAAAAAAAAAAATATAAATAAAAAGTGTACTTGAGCAATTAGTTATCTTCTTATTTTTCTTTTTTAATAGGAAGCTTACGTTTATAATTTTTTCATATTTTAGGCAATAAAACTTCCAATTTTCTTCATATTTTTTTTCAGATTTGTGTATGAGTGAATATGTGTAACACCAAATAATTTTTAAAAAATGTGACAAATATTTAATTTTTGACAAATGGTGTCACATCAACAAAAAAAGAATGTAAAAATAAAAATATTACTCTGATGATGGGAAAATTGTCCCGAAACGTAAGAGACAAAAAGCATAAATAAAAAAAATATGAAGAAAATTGGAAGTTTTATTGCCTAAAATTTGAAAAAATTAAGCAATTAGGTTTATTACAATACATTGCAGATCGTGGAAAAACAGAAAATAAAATCTTTGAAACAATCAATTATAGTCATTTTTGCTGAAAACACGGGTACTTTTAAGTGACAGGATAAAAATTCAACATAATTTTTTAACGCAACTTAAGGTGAATCTCAATTTTTTACCAAATAAATCTCAACTTAATTAATAAGGACTTAAAGCTTATTAAACGAGAAAGTTTTCTAAAAGTGAGGTATCAGTAGTATAGTTGGATGATGAAAAAAAAAAAAATCAAGAATAATTTATGCTTTTTTTAAGAAACAGAACTTAGCTTAGTTCAGCCGTTAAAAGGTTCTCTTTAAATGGATTTAAAAATGACTAAAACTATTTTCATTTATAATAAGTTTTATATTACAGTGAAGCAATTGTTGATTAATATTTAAGTTATATAGTTAAAGTTATAAGTTAAATATTTCTTTCGTTATCGCTTCTTATTCAAGAAAAACACGACTTACCTAAAAATACAGGAAACTTGGATTTCCTACTTCCCTGCTGAAAATTGGTCCATTGTTAGTATAAACTTTTTTATAGCTCTTGAGGTCTTATGTTACTCCTATACGAATTTCCCTCCAATCACAGGACACCATGTGTATTTATTTTTTCTATTTTTTAAGTAAGAAAATGAATAGAATATATTTTAAATAGCTTATAAAAATAAATGAGTTTCTCGAAATTAATGTTTTTTTTTTTTCTTTTCCATTGATTTTAGTATTTGGAATTTAGGTCATCAACACACGCAGTTGGTACTTGACTGAGGGAAGCTAATTTTTCCTGCAATTAATATTGCAGCACTTGATAAAAATATGATTGATAATTATAAATATGGTACTTATTATTATAAGTGGTTGAATAATAATGATAGGTAATAGACATTACTACAATTCACCCAACAAGGATTTTGACTGATGTGGCTGAATTATCGAATAACCTTGTACCTTGACGCTAGACCAAGGAAGGAGTGTTGCAATGAGCTAGGTTTCCTTTGTGTCCGTTCTGCAATGAGAAAGTCATTACTCAACTATCTTTGTTTCGGAGAAACTGTCTGTGAAACCATTATCGGAGTATTTTTTCTAAAATTTACAATAAGAAACATCTTAATTGATATAAAAATATATAAGTGGAAATAACATTATAGGAGTGATGTATTTCACTTAGTTTATTTCAATCACCCCATTTATTTATACTAGTAGGCCAGTGCGAAAAATTCGCACAGCATATTGTTATCAAAAGCCAGATTAATAAGAAAATAAAATAATGCAACGTATCAAAGATAAAGAAATCAAATGTTACTTTATCGATAAATATAATCGACAAAGAAAACAAAAATTAATTTAAATCTTCATTTTTGTTTGGAACCAACATGTTTACAAATTTCAGTAAGCTGTATCTTTGCTAAAAATTGTCCGATTTCGATGATTTTTTTTTCTTTTGTAGGGAATTAAGTAATCTTTTATATAATCACGGGCATAACCAAGGGAAAAGTGTATATTTTTTTAGTTATTCGCAAATAAAGCTTGTTTTCTTTTATAACTTGTTTGCCAGAATGTTCGGGGTGATTGGACTATTTTGTCCGCCTGAAGGAGAAGGAACCCTTCGAAATTGGTGGCTCAATCTTGAGATTGGTGAAAAATTGATGATATGGCGTGCCGATCAAAACACCATCGATAAATAATATAAACTCCTCCTCCCTCGATCATAGAGACCTCAAGTCGACGAAATGAGACATGTATTCAATGACAGTACTACAATTAATGTAAGGTTGTGTGGATGCGAACCCTATGCCTTGCGTTATCTCGAAAATAGTTCGTTTTTGGGCTTAAAAACGCAGGATCCGATAGTTCCGGTGGAACTATCCGGGTCTTGCTGTACGCATCAAAATTTTTTAGATCCAATTTGTCCCGTATCGATCTACAGACCTACCACTGTTCAGGTATTGAAGCCTAGCAAAATGTTTGTATCGACTTTATTTATTTTAGAAAGAAAAACAAAAGTGGAGAATACGATTCGCTAACCTCCCGCGAAATTCTGAATCCAACGGTACCCCATTCATGGTATTTGAGCATGACAGGAGCTTATATTTGGTACAAAACCGATTTCGAGCCTTACTGTAATAATGTATGTACGGATTTTTTTTGTCTTCACTTGCATTTATTATCTTATACATTAAACTACTTTTCGTTATTAATTAATTTTTAATTTCTTATATCTTATTTTAATTATGTTTATTTCATTAGTACATACTTTGTTGCTGTTATTATTTTTTCTTAGTTCTCTGTCACTGTTATAATTCTACCTACTTTATTTTACTTTTATATTCACTCTATCTACTTCATTTAACTTTAAGTTTATTCTTACAAATCCGATACCTTGGACTTCACTTGGACAAACGTCTAACTTGGAATCCTCATACCAGACTGAAACGACAAGAAACCGCTCGATGTTTCCGACTACTCCAACACTTACTAGACAAACGCTCTAAACTTCCCATTAATTACAAAATACTCATATACTTGACTATAATAAGACCTATTTGGACTTACGGAGTTGAGCTATGGGGCTCCACTAAACCATCGAATTCCTCTCGCATCCAATGCTCACAATTCAAAATCCTTCGTAAAATCCTTAATGTTCCCTACTTTGTTACAAATGAAACCATCCATAATGACCTTAATGTTTCTTATGTTTCAGATCTGGCCCAATCCAGATACCTATCCTTCCATAATAAACTTCAGAATCATTCCAACCCTCTCGTTTCTAACCTTGCTTCCTCTTCAATTCCTGATAACCTTCCGAGGCGTCTGAAAAGAAAATGGCCCCATGATCTCCTAATGTAGACATATCATTAGAGTGCTACCATTGGGTAGTTTCTCAACAAGGGTTTTCACGTCATTATATCCATATGTTCATATTTACTAAATGTATTTCTTTAATACAGTTGTAAATATCATTAAGAAATAATAAAATATTCAAAGATAATAATATAAAGTGTTTCCTTTAAGTAGAAGAAAATATTTAAATAGGTAATTGTAGACCTCTAGAGCTATCAAAACCTTCATATAAACAATAGTCCGATTCTCGGCAGAATAATAGGACATTTTTTTGAAGTAAGTCATAGTTTTTGATGAATAGGAAGCTATAACTAAAATATTAGTTAATATAATTAATTAACAATTGCTTCACTGTAAACTACACAATATTTGCTTCAAACGAAAGTAGAGTTTGTTATTATTAAAACCATTTAAATAGGAGTTTTGAGCGAATAAACTAAGCTATGTCGTGATATTAAAAAAATCATGAATTATTCCCAAATCCAAAATCCTTCGTAAAATCCTCAATGCTCCTTACTTTGTCACTAATAAAATAATCCATAAAGACCTCAATGTTACATATGTTTCCGATTTGGCCAAATTCAGATACCTATCCTTCCATAATAAACTTCATAACCATCCAAATCCTCTTGTTTCTAACCTTGCTTCCTCTTCGATTCCTGATAACCCTCCGAGGCGTCTGAAAAGAAGATGGCCTCGTGATCTTCTCATGTAGACAAATTATTAGAGTGCTACCAGTGGGTAGTTTCTCAACAAGTGTGTTTCAAGTGATAATATTTCTCTGTACACATTTACTTTATGTATTCATACTAATACAGTTGTAAATATCATAATAAAAGTTAAAAAAAAAAAAAAGTTGATTCTTACTACATTTTTTAGTATTTACACTTTTTATTTTAATTCTTTATTATTTAATATTTATAGTTTCTCATACCTATTGTTATCTGGATTTTTCTTAGCCCCATAAAGGCCTGAACTTTGGGCTGAAACGTCGGCAAAAATAGATATAATTATTTATTTTTACTAATTTTTTTTTTACTGATCACTCCAACCATTCTTCTCTTCAATCATTCACTATAGTCAACCATTAATGAAAAATTAAAAATAAAATTTAAATTAGAAAATAATAATGGTCTCAATAAGACTCAATAAGACAATAGCTGATAAAAAGTTGTAATTTTCGTTCTGCTTTATGTTCAAAGATAATAAATAGTCCATCGCTAATGATTCGTATTTGCTTGTAAGTTACAATAAGAGAATCACCGTTTGCTTCAATTTGATTGTTACCTATTTCTGAAAGTTTTATCTTAAATTTTAGTCGTTGACTAAAATAAAATGACGATCGACGAATGGATCAGTCATTGGTCATGATTATCGTACGACTAAAAATCGTCAATCAGATGATTCACGCCCGACTATTAAATAGAACAATTCTAATTATAGTGTGAATGACAAAGCTTGGTTCGGAGTTACCTGAACGAATGAAAATGTAGTAAATAGGTTTAAACGTGTCTAAAAACATTTTTATTTCTGAAGTGCACATTTTTATTTTATTATTATTTGTTATCACTACTATTGTTAAATATTATTATTTTATTTATTTTTTTAAATTTTAGATATTTTTTTATTATTTGTATCTCTTTTGTACGAATAGACACTTGTTGCCCTAATACTTGGCGCCCTTCAATATGGCAGATTGTTTTATTGTTCAGTTAACTTGTATATTTTTTTTTTCAAATATTGTAGCCTAGTTTCCCATAAGGTGAAAATGTATGTTTTCATTTAAATTAGTGAATTTTTTTTTTTTTTTATTCACTTATCTTCTATCCCTATATCAATGGTATTTTAAAATACTTTCTATAAATAAAATACTTTTCAGAAAACTGAAATTTGAATACAGGATTGTCAGGCAGCAGAGGTGCCCTCTCCCTCCTCTCCCCCCCCCCCCAAGGCGCAAAAACCTTCCCCCACCCCTCCCAAGATATTTTATTCCTCTCTTTTCTTAAAAACAGTCTAAACGAAAGTAGAATTAAATATCTATACATTATATACAATAACACATATTGCGGCGGTCTGTTCCATGCTTCCACTTGTCTTTTAATTTGAAACTTTTCATTTTGAAAATTCATAACCCCGTCGATATGTGGCCCCCTCAAAAATAGAAAACCCGTCAAAATGTAGCCCCCTCCTGAATTTTGATTGCGCAACATGCGCCATGAAACCCCCTTCTGGGCACCCCTGTCAGGCAGAATCTTTGGCGCTAATTTAAATGGTGTAATGGAATTTTACGTATTAAATTCAAATAAAAACGAAAAGGATTTTTGTTCATTTTGAATGTGGCATTGTTGTTTCTTTTGAGCTGTGCAGCTTTTTTTCCCTTCCCTTCCTTCCTATTAAGAGGCTATACGAGATTTTTCCCAGACTTGGGATGAAGGCGGGGGATTATTAATGCCAGAGTTAAAAGACCTAAATTATTAAATTATTTTATCATAGTATCTTTGTTATATATATCAGGTTATCTAGTGTTTTGTACCCGCTCGGCCACTCTGTCCCCCCAAATTATTATTTATTTATCGATATATAAGCTAACTAAAGACCACGCATATATCATTTTTTTGGCTTTCTTTTTTCCCCACTCCTTCATCTTCTTCTTCCTCATTTCCTTTCTTCGTTATTCTATATACCTCCTTCTTTCCTTTCTTTTTTCCTCCACCACAAGAATCTCAAATTATTAATAATTAGAATTCCTATTCCCTACTTTATATAACTAACAATCCATAACGTTAATTATTAAGGAAGTGTTGAAAATAGAAATAATAGTTCAATGGTTCAAGTGATGGATACAAATTTGTAGTGGAACTCTCTTGGAATAAAGGGTCAGACAGATTTGTCAAGCAAGAATCCGAAACGACGCAGCCAGCTAAGTCTCTGAAATGTGATTCTTCTATGAAGAGAAAATTTGAAGGAATATTACTCAAAATCAGCGGAAGGAAAACAATAGGAGTCCATTTTAAGTCAGGAAGACTGCATATCAATGTCGTTGCCTGCTTTCGAATGATTACGGGAAATTCACTACCTCCAGCACCATCTTCAGAGAATTGGAGTAGTGGACATATGTCCATATGACTTTTATGCCAAGAAGACGAGATGAAAGCTTACCGTCTTGACATACGAGCATGTTCTGCCATGGAAGACATAAGAAATTCGTCTTAGATATCTAAAATAACAACTCGAGGAAATCAAGTCTACACTGGGCTGCGAGGAAACGTATGTATGACGACATTGACGTCATCCTGGCGTAAATAAGAAAAAAATCTATTTCAAGTGAGATTTTATTAGATTTTTTTAATTGAATAAATTAAATAGT